>OY992883.1:81090920-81193420 GCA_963921405.1 Cepaea hortensis
ACCATCATTGTCATCAATACTACCATCGTCATCATTATCATTATCATAATTGATTATGTCTCATAGGCACCTTCCATATGAACTGTGACTTTACAGCCATATGTCATTAGTTCGACCATGCATATAACCATCATCATCACCATCAAGTGCCATCTCCGCAGTGACATAAACCTACAGCAGTGTCTCCAGCAAATACAGTATTAAACATTATATCCCCTCTGCCGTGCGTCCACCGTGACGAGGTAGAAGGGCTTGCGCGTTCCAATGACCCCAAGAGCTATGCCGACGGTAGCACAGCTACTGGTAGGGTCACCCATGTCGGACAGGTCAAGGGAGAGGGACCAGACGAAGAGACGTACAAACCTGCTGCCTTGTAGGTAGACTGGGGACAGTCAAAGGCTAGGGAAAGCATCCCGAACAAATGCTTGACGAAATCGGATGTACTGAGCCACAGGCTTGACAAAGAAGTGCAACGTAACTTTATCATTTCATGATGCCACAGATGAAAATTAATCGTTATGGTGCTAATCCCGTTAAGTCCCACCAGGCGGTGATAGTGCCGGGCCCCCTGCCTCCAGGGGGTCCACCCATGACTACTGGTGGTCACCTTCCCCTGTGCTGTGGAGTCAAGGCACAGAGGAGTAGGTTAAGAGCTATTGACCAAACACCCCGGACTCTCAACATACTACAATGGAATGCCGAAGGAGTTTATAACAAGAAAGCCTCCCTAACACAGCGTCTTCATAAAGATAGAATAGATGTGGCATGCATTCAAGAGACACGCCTCAACGCCAATCGCACATTTTCAGTCGAGGGATATCAGGCCACACGTTTCGACCGCGAAGGGCACAAAGGAGGAGTTGTAATACTTACACGAAATACAATACCTTGCAGCGAAGTATCTGTGATCTCTGACAACCAAACGGAAATTATAGGTGTTGATATAATGATAAAGGACGTGAAAATAAGAATTTACAATCTGTATAGCCCGGCAGATAAGGATCTTACACTCTCAAACATGAAAATAACTGACAAAAATTGCATTGTTGTCGGAGACTTTAATAGCCGCTCAGAAAGATGGGGATACCCAGATACTGACAAAAGAAGAGATGAAGCGGAGGACTGGGAAATAGACTCAAATCTCCATCTACTCAACAAAGCGGATGACACACCGAGCTTCTACTCCAGAAGATGGATTACCACTTCTACTCCAGATTTAGCTTTCTGCACAGGAGACATCCTCCACAAAATCGATCGCCATGTGCTTGACCAATTAGCAAGTAGTGACCACAGACCAATCAAGCTTGTAATAAATATGGAGTATGTTCCACAGGAGCAAAAGCCTTTGCCCCGCTGGAATTACAAACGAGCAGATTGGGACAAATTTTCCATACTAACAGACAAATATTGTGAAAACATAAATACACGATATGGCAACATGAAGCAAATGGTGGAAAGTCTAAACAGAGCAATAATACAGGCGGCCACTGAGTCTATTCCAAGAGGAGCGAGGAAAAATTACAAACCATACTGGACTGAGGAACTACAAATTTTGGAGGACAAAGTTGAAGATGCTAGGAAGACCGCAGAGAGAGAACAAACAACTGAAGCGAACATCTCTCTCAAAGCCATCTCAGCAAAATATAAAAGAACAGTAAATCAAACAACAAGAGATTGTTGGAGGAAAAAAACAGAAAACCTGAATTTTGACAGGGATGGAAACAAACTATGGAAACTAGTGAAAGCTATGAACAATGAAGGACCTAGAAACAACCAAATAACAATTAAACAAGGAAATGCCTTGCTTACAGGAAAAAAGGCTGAAAATGCACTAATGGAACACTATGCCAGTGCAAACCACATTGATATTACAGCCGAACAGAAGAAAGCAATCAAAGATAAACAGATACATCATAGATATACAGAGACAGCAGCAGAATATATGATGGCAAATCTAACAATGGAAGAAATGGAAAAGGCAATGAATACCCTAAAAAAGAAGACATCACCAGGAAAGGATGGAATCACAAATGAAATGCTAATAGGACTAGGCACTAAGGCAAAAAAGATACTACTAGCAGTCCTAAATTACAGCTGGAAGAGGGGAATAGTCCCACAGGCATAGAAGGAAGCTATACTAATACCAGTCCCAAAGAAAGGAAAAGACCTGGAAAAACCAAATGGCTATCGACCTATCAGTCTTCTTAGCTGTGTAGGAAAATTAATGGAACGCATTATCAATGGCAGGCTAACATGGCATCTGGAAGAAAACCAACTCTTAACACCTCACCAAGCAGGATTCAGAAAGTACAGATCCACTGAAGATCAAATAACCTATATAGCTCAGGAAATAGAGGATGCCTTCCAAGAGAAAAAGCACACACTAGCGGTCTGGATAGATTTAGAAAAAGCATTTGATAAAGTATGGAAGGAAGGACTGAAAGTAAAACTGCAAAAAATGCATGTTTGTGGGAAAATGTACAAATGGATCAGCCACTACCTTGAGAACAGAACTGCCAGGACAAAAGTACAAGGACAAACCAGCAAAATGATGCTGTTGGAGCAATGTGTCCCCCAAGGAGGAGTTCTTTCACCAACATTATTCCTAGCATATATAAACGACATCACGGAAAATTTTCCAGCCAGAGTACACACATCTTCCTTTGCAGATGACATCTGAAGAATATATTAGTACAGCTAACAGCAGAATACAGCAAGCCCTATTAGCGCTAGAGGACTGGTCAAAATCATGGCTAGTGAAGATAAGTGAGGAGAAAACAACATGCACAGTATTCTCCCTCTCAACTAAAACTCAGCAACCTAAGATGGTATTGAAAGGAACAATATTGCGCCATGAAGAAAATCCAAACTATCTAGGAGTCACCTTTGATCGTCGCCTGACATGGAAGACACAGGTTGAAAAAAGTCGAACAAGAGCAAGGCAAAGAATGGCAATCATGAAAAAGCTTGCTGGTACAACGTGGGGAGCAGATGAGAAAGTTCTCAAGAAGTTATATACTGGACGGGTGAGGCCAGTACTGGAATATGGCATTGCAGCTTGGGCAACAGCAGCTAAGTCAAACTTTAACAAAATAAGCAGAGTCCAAAATCAAGGAATGCGAATCATAACTGGAAGCCTGAAGACAACGCCTATTAATGAACTAGAAAAGATCACTTGTTTACAACCAATGCAGGATAGAAGAGATAGCAGAGCCCAGCAACAAGCTGAAAAATTTAGAAGATTGACAGACCACCCTATGTATAAAAGGTTTAGTGGTTTTGGAAAGGGAAGACTGAAGCGTAGCAACTTTGTAGAAACTGCAAAACGAAAGATTAGGGCAGATCCCATACTTAACATATCAACAGTCAAACCCATTTACAATGCAGACAAGTTCCCAGCTTGGAGACAGCAGCTACTGCTTGAGATGATAGAAAACATTCCTGGTATTGAGAAAAAGAACACTCAGCATGAAACCGAAAGAAGAGAAATAACCCTAAACTACATAAAAGAACATTACCCAAGCAGCAATTGGACCCATGCATATACAGATGGATCAGCGAAAAATTCAGTAGAGAATGGAGCAGGAGGAATTCTCCTCAATTTAAAAAATGGAGTGAAAAAAACACATTCAGTGGCAACTGGAAAGTTTTCAAGTAACTTCAAAGCGGAGGTAGAGGCTCTGAAAACTGCAGCAGAAATGCTCTTGATGGAGGAAAATAAAGAGACGCAAATAGCTATCTTTACAGATGCAAAGTCAGCTGTCTCAATACTGAAGAGCAATAACAGCACAGAAATAGCTGACCTAAGAGCAGCACTCCATGGTCTATGCCAGAAATAAAAAAAAAGTTGTAATACAGTGGATACCATCACATTGCAGTATACCTGGAAATGAAGAGGCTGGCAGACTGGCAAAAGAGGGTGGACGACTACCACAGCCTGACATAGACATAACCTATAATGAGGCAAAGAGGCTGATAAAAAGCACTTATAGAACCAAATGGGAATCAGAGCATCCAGGCCACCAGAAGGATGATGCATATTACAAACTCGACCGAAGAGAACAAGTAGCAATCTTCAGACTCCGCACAGGACACAACAGGTTGAAATACCACTTGTTCAACAAACTAAAGATAGGAGATACAGATGAATGTAATTGTGGAACTGGTAAAATGACAGCTAAACATTTGCTGCAAGAGTGCCCAATATATGCAGAACAGAGAAAGATATTTTGGCCCACACCTGCTTCATTCGAGGACAAGCTCTATGGAGATATCAACAAGCTCAAGTCGACTGCAGCTTACTTTAACTGTATTCAGATTGACATTTAAATGTACATGAAGAAGTATTTAGACTGCCACACTTCATTACCACAGGCATGTCGGTTACACAAGCCTCCCAGAGGCATGAAATGGAATATTGCTTGGATAGCAAATCCATTACGTGGAAAGTCCGAATCGAAAGCTCACTGTGTGGGCTTCAAAAAAGGTGGAAAAAGTGTCCTAGTGGCACAAAATGGAATATTGCTTGGATAGCAAATCCATTACGTGGAAAGTCCGAATCGAAAGCTCACTGTGTGGATGTCATCTGCAAACTGCATTCTTCTGGCTTCTGGAAGAACAGCCTATAGTGAACGGAAGGCCCAATATACGGAAGTGAGGCTAAGCTGCCATGTGCAGGACGTGACGATTCCTTGGGTGAGCCCAGTACCAGAGCGGTGTGTGATGGCTCTGCAATTATGGAAGCCTCCTTGGATGGCGGGGAATGCCCATGGTCTGCCCCTGCCTTCCCTTGAGGGCCGACCAGGATGCCTTTGGCTGTTCTATATGGGCCAGCTGGGATGGGAGATAACACCACAACAGTGAGAGTCTAACGTCCTAAGAAACCCCCGGGAAGGTTAACCCGGTCAACAAATGCCCGCAGAAGTCGGATGTGTCGGCCTATCGGCGCAAGAACGCAGCTCTGCTGTATACAGGCACAACGCAATCACGTCCGAAAAAAAACTCCGGATGAACGAAGAAGAAGAAGAAACATTATATGTAAAGCCTGCTGCATGGCATAACCGGTTCCGTGGCTAAGGTGTTACGGACGCAGTTCGTAATCCCGCATACTGCGTTCCACACACAGCTGCGGGCGATTTGGAAGCAGACCGCCTTGCGCTGGCTTTTATAAAATGGTATAATTGCCGGTCGTTCAGAAAGCAATGGCAAACTTCTGAACGTAAACTTGCCAAGAAATCACAGACAATTAAAAAATGCTGGGGGTTGACTAACTTTTTTTTGTTAAAAACTGATCCATAGGTACGATATTGTTTTCTAATGCGTGCTCTAGAGGCAAGCGGTAGCAAATAGAAGCTCTGTTGTGGAAGTTCCGATATTTGATCTCTGGTGAGACCCTTCTAGCCTTGTGTGTGTGTGTGTGTGTGTGTGTGTGTGTGTGTGTGTGCGTGCGTGCGTGCGTGCGTGTGTGTGTCCTTTTCCCATCTCTCTCTCTCTCTCTCTCTCTCTCTCTCTCTCTCTCTCTCTCTCTCTCTCTCTCTCTCTCTCTCTCTCTCTCTCTCTCATTCAGGTTTATAATTTTTTTTTTCAATATTTTGGCCCAGTGTCTCAGTCCCATAATTTTTTTTTCTCAGTTCAGTCCCAGTTTCGTATCAGTCCGTCCGTCCGACCGTCCGTCTATAGTTCTATCAGTCGTCTCAGTAAGTCTGTCGGCTGGTCAGTCGGTGTGTTGGACAGTTGAAGTCCGTGCATCTTCACCTAAGGGCCTGCTTTTTTTTTTTTTTTGCTGCCTGCCTGACTATCAGTCTGACAGTCTGTTTTCTGTCAATCAATATGTAGATAAAGATACCCCGTGTGTAAAACCCCGTGGTTCCGGGAAGGTTAACCCGGTCAACAAATACCCGCAGAAGTCGGATGTGTCGGCCTAACGGCGCAAGAACGCAGCTCTGCTGTAAGCAGGCACAACGCAATCACGTCCGAAAAAAACAACTCCGGATGAACGCAGAAGAAGAAGAAGAAGAAGAAGAAGAAGAAGAAGAAGAAGAAGAAGAAGAAGAAGAAGAAGAAGAAGAAGAAGAAGAAGAAGAAGAAGAAGAAGAAGAAGAAACCCCGTGGTTGAGCTATTCTCAACCATGGTGTCTCCATTCCACAGACATTATCTATGACCATCACATTACCACATTAGATCTTGTTTTGTTTTAATGATTCAGCGTTCCTTCTGAATCTTTCGCCCCTTTTCCTTTGCTTCTGTTTCAGCAAATCTAAACGATTACCCATCCCCGTTTACGCCCATGTTCGTGATTCATTCGTGTATCGGTACTAGCTGACACATACAGAATAGAAAATCTGTGACATCATATTAGTAAAATGACAGCTACCGTAGACATCTACTGCAAAAGTGCCCATCATATGCCGACACCCACTCCATTTGAGCACAAATTCTTTGGAAACGTTGACTGCACCTTTCTTTACACATGCTCAGGTTGACATTTAAAAGTATACGAAGAAGAGGAAGGGAAGAATAGTAAGAGGGTGAGGAGGGGGAGGAAGAAGAAGAGGAGGAGGTAGAAGAGGAAGAGGAGGAGGCGGAGAAGGAAGAGAAAAGGGAAGAAGTGGAAGAAGAGGGGCAGATAGGGTAGAAGAGGAGGAAGAAGAGGATGAGGAGGAGCAGGAAGAAGAAGAGGAAGAGAAAGAAGACGAGGTGGAAGAGGAGGAGGAATAAGAGGAAAAAGAAGCAGAGGAAGAAGAAGGGAAGGAGGCGGAGGAAAGAAGAAGAAGAGTATGAAGAGCAGAAAGAGGAAGAAGAGGAGACGAAAATACCAAGATCACACACCTGGCAACAAAAGTGCGTAGTCTATAGGAATAATGCATTCTAACCAGCCATATCAAAATGACACCCGTGTTAGGAATAAATGATCTCTGACGCTGCATCATACGGGATGATTGCCTTTTGACAGTAGTGTCATTTTGCCTGTCCTTTTGCAGGCCGTTGCTCTCAACCCCAGGATAATTTTTCTAGGCAACGTGTATGTTAGCCATTAGAAGTCAGCATGGCTGCAAGGTTTTAACGCGCTTGCGCTTCAAAATGTCCAGTGCGCTAACGCAGAGTACATCTTCACACAACGCTCACTTGGACTTAAACGGTGACTTCTCGTTCACAAATCAATGGCAAACTACTGAACGTAAAATTGCCAAGTAAATTAAACTTGGTGTTTATCGCAACGTCCTGCACAGGTCATGCAACTATGTATGTTAATTTGACATTGCTTTCGATGCGCTGCTGGCCGAGTGGCTAGTATGCTGTGTTCTTCTTAGGGAGACACGGGTTCGAATCTTCGGTAAGGTGTGGATTTGTTTTCTGTCGGGGGCAAAAAGAAAACCCTAACGTACACCGCCAGGCGGTCTTATTTCATCAGGTTTACGACCCCCGTATCCTACACCGCCAGGCGGTCTTATTTCATCAGGTTTACGACCCCCGTATCCTACACCGCCAGGCGGTCTTATTTCATCAGGTTTACGACGCCCGTATCCTACACCGCCAGGCGGTCTTATTTCATCAGGTTTACGACCCCCGTGTCCTACACCGCCAGGCGGTCTTATTTCATCAGGTTTACGACCCCCGTATCCTACACCGCCAGGCGGTCTTATTTCATCAGGTTTACGACCCCCGTATCCTACACCGCCAGGCGGTCTTATTTCATCAGGTTTACGACCCCCGTATCCTACACCGCCAGGCGGTCTTATTTCATCAGGTTTACGACCCCCGTATCCTACACCGCCAGGCGGTCTTATTTCATCAGGTTTACGACCCCCGTATCCTACACCGCCAGGCGGTCTTATTTCATCAGGTTTACGACCCCCGTATCCTACACCGCCAGGCGGTCTTATTTCATCAGGTTTACGACCCCCGTATCCTACACCGCCAGGCGGTCTTATTTCATCAGGTTTACGACCCCCGTATCCTACACCGCCAGGCGGTCTTATTTCATCAGGTTTACGACCCCCGTATCCTACACCGCCAGGCGGTCTTATTTCATCAGGTGTACGACCCCCGTATCCTACACCGCCAGGTGGTCTTATTTCATCAGGCTCACGACCCCCGTATCCTACACCGCCAGGTGTTATAGGCAGTAGATAACCGTTAACAAACATTGCTTTCTGAACCAGGAGCCAACGGTTAAGTCCAGCTGTTTCAAACCTTAAGTCCAGCTGTGCGACCTAGGAAGTTCTACGCCATTCTCTGCCTCTCTTTGTTAAACAAGTCAATGGAATCTTGGGAAGTATCATAGGTCAGGGTTTACACAACAACAATGCCATGATTGGCTACACACGGCGCGAAACATTACAACACACACCCACAATCATACATACATACACACATACACAAATACATATACATACATATACACACACATACATATACACACATACATACATATACACACATACATACATATACACACATACATACACATAAACGCTCTTGCGCACACACGATATGGTATATACACATGTATGGTATGTGTGTCTGTGTGCCCTTCTTATCCCCATCTGTGTTTCTATCCTTCTTTCTGTAGAAATAAACAATAGATGAGATAATGTACATGTAATTATATGAAGAATGGCAACAAGAATACGAAACAATAGATGTAATAATGTAAATACAGTTATATGAAGAATAGCAGCAGGAATAAAAGAAAAATAAATGTAATAATGTAAATACATTTATGTGGTGTATGGCAACAGAAAACACAAAAAGGATGTAACAATGGATACAGAATTATATAAGGATTGTCAGAGTTCAAATCTCAAACTTCCTGTTGTCCATGTTACGCCTGTCCTTGTGTAATCTAGAGGTTGCGTTGATGTCGCGGTTAGGACGTTGCACTGACAATGCCATGAGCGCCGTCGGACAAGGGATGTGCGACAGCTCTCGTCGTTCGTGACGGGAGGGAGAGACTGACCACTTATTTATCCTTGCACTGAGGCCTCCAAATATGTAAAGGTTCTGACTTTGCTAAGGAGACTTACACAACCTAGCAATAGAAAGAGAATCACGAAACGAATTCAAGGCTGGGCAATTTACAAAATGTTGGGCACTTTCTTATTTTCCTTTTTTTTCTGGGGGGAGGGGGGGGGGGCGTATACTCGCTTTGAACTCAAGCGTAGTTGATGCTACTAATTCTAGTGCACTAGACTGATATTTTGCATGTGGATTAGTTTTTCCTAATACCAGTGTCCCTCACCATCAGGGGAACCCACTTTTGAGGTACTTCTAATTTACGTCCCCAAGTTAGAAACGAGAATTCAACATTTTAGTCCAACTGATCGGTGTGGGCGTTGAACTCGCTACCTCGGCATCAGCACACCGGAAGCGAGCGTTCTTATCCATTAGGCCAAGCTGATTTCCGTTGGACACATATCTATTCCTCTGTTAGCTGCACCATGAACACAGGCATGGAATTCTCCCCGTCCGACGGCGCTCATAACATTATCAGAGTAACTCATATACTAGTTAAGTTAGGTGTATATCCTTTACAGGACGTCGCAGTCAACCCCCGCATTATTTGGCTTTTTGTGATTTCTTGGCAAGTGTTCGTTAAGTATTTTGCCATTGCTTTCTGAACAACAAGCACTCATGCCATTGTATGAGAACCAATGCAATGTGGTCTACTTCCAAATCACCCGCAGCTGTGTTTCAAACGCGGTATGTGGGATTACCAATTGCATGCGTAACTCCTTCGCCACAGAACCGACAATAGGTTGATGACACTTTTCTAACAGCAACAAGTCAGGAGAAACTGCAGGGAAAACATTGACACAGTCATGGCAGAAAGAGAACAGAAAACCAATAATAGAAAGTCACACGTAATGACAATATCACAGAAACGGGCAAAGTCTAGATGTATAAATAAATGCAATGGTATTAAATTGGGACATGCGCAGAAATTAAAGTAAGCATGTGGATACGTGGATAACATCAGAAGGAAGATGTATTACAGAGATAAAGAACATAAACTACATTTTGGAAACACAAGATCATCTTATACAATTAAACCTTGCCACCGGCGGTTAGGAAAAGAATTGTTGCATATTACATAGTACCAGTTTTAGGGAGAGTTTATTCGCAGATGGGGCCCTGGAACATGTATTACTACCATGTATCCACTAACCCTAATCCTAACCCTAACTTAATACATTATACTGACCCCCAACGATATGCCAGTTTGTACTGCTCTCTAATATAGAAGATATAGACGTCACGTGACCAGAATCGTCTGCGAATAAACACTTCCCCAGTTTTAACATATGGCTGCGAATCCTGGACAGTTTGCAAACAAGCAACAACAAGAACAACAAAAACTCACAAACATTCGTTGATGTGGTTTTACAAGAACAAGATGAGTAATTTAAATGTTTTGAAAGAGGCTAAGGTACAAAGACAAATTATCACAAATATCAGAAAGAGGCAGTCGTCATTTGCGGGGGGGGGGGGGGGGGCAACATTATGAGAAGGGAAACACTGGAATACATCATGGCAGTTGGAAAATGTATGGACAGAAAGTGCGATGAAGACCACGAGGAGAGGTATTTGACAGCTTTTTGTCATGGCACGGAATGGTGTCAGCAGGCGAACTGATACATGGTGTTGGGGACCTCACGGTGTGGAGAAGCACGATCGTCAACGCCAGTAGACAATGCACTTGACTATGATCATCGACATGTAATTGAAAGGTCGTATGTGCTTCGTTGTTTCAGAAATGACGGATGTGAGTCACTGACAACTAACATGCAAGATTTGGAAATTCCTGCTGGCAATTAAGTTAAGTGTTAAAGAAGAGTATTTGTTACAAACAGCAAAAATAGGATGTGACCATGGTCTAAAAAAAAAAGGATCGCACCCAATAAAGAATGGTAACAGATGCCGTCAGAAGAGATTCTTTTTCTCCTCCTCCACTTTTTAACAGTACAAGGCCAAGCGAGTAAAAGACATCGTACGGGATATCTGGTGTGTGCTTCATACTTTCTGGAATATCTTGTTCTTCCTCATCATCTCTTCTCGTCTCATCTTGTTCCTCTTGTACCTTGCGGTGTCGAGGTGAAGTATAAACAGAGAGAGAGAGAGAGAGAGAGAGAGAGAGAGAGAGAGAGAGAGGAGAGAGAGAGAGAGAGAGAGAGAGAGAGAGAGAGAGAGAGAGTGCCCGTTTATGGTTTTCGTGTGTCGATATTCCCATGGAGTCTGTTATTCCCTCTGTCCATCGTTTACGTGGTCGGCCTCTTCCTATGCTTCCATTTGGTCTGTACCTCATTGCTTGTTGTGGTATCTGTTAGCTGTTCTTCCCCATCCTCTTCTTATTCTTCTTCCTTATCTACTCCTTCCTTGCTTCTCCTTCCTCCTTTTTCTTATGCTTTCACAACTCCTATTTGAGTATAGGCCCTCAACTAAACATACAGTCCTCTTTATAAGCCAGGTCATGGTTGAATGGTTGACAGAATTTTACTACGTTGTGAAATAGCCAGCCTCAGACCAACCCCCTTTACTCGCTGTTTACGACATGCACAGGAGATTGCAATGTTGCTGTTCTTTACTTCCCTCTTGGGGCTCCGGTAACACTCGGGCGATGCTGGTATAATTGGCCTCATATATCCCATCAACTGCGATAGTGACCATTTGTCCTGCAATTGTATTTTCGTCGTGTCGAGGCTCTATAGCTCTTTGTGAGACGGCGTCTTGGTACAGTCTGTTCACGTGACCAGACCATCTGGTTTCCTGTATTTGGTAGTCTATTTTTTGGAGGAGCGGCCAAGTGAATAGAATTCCAGTTTCTTCTTCGGGAAACCTGGGCTAGATTCCTCCGTAAGGTGTGGATTTGTTTTCTGTCGAGAGCAAAAAGAAAACTATAACATACACGGTTCGCGGCGACTGCACTAGCCAGGCGATCTTAAATCCTCAGGCTCAAGACTTCCCCCCCCCCACCCACCCCTCGTCCCACATTTCTCTCTAAAAGTCAGTTGCGTATCATTTGCAGGACATAGCAGTCAACCCCAGCATTATTTGGCTGTTCGTGATTCATGGACAAGTTTACGTTTCTGAACGAGCGCGTGAGTGAGTGAGTGTGTGAGTGAGTGAGTGAGTGAGTGAGTGAGTGAGTGAGTGATTAAGAATAGCAGCACTACCTAAGCGACCTTAATTCTCCAGGCTCATGGCGCCACCCCCTCCCCTCCTCACCCCCGTTCTACACCGCAAGGTACAATAGACAGTAGATGATAATGACTGGTAAAGTCTAACACTTAGCGGCATCCCTGATTGCTTCCTGTTATCATCGTTTCCGGTAGTGTCTTTTATGATTACATTTAGAATCCGCCGTAGGCATTTTAATGTGTGTTATTTGAATGTTTCTGTTCGCGCTTGATTTCATTGTCAAAGGATGATATTGATAGTACGGTGTTGATACTGAGACCGTGTTTAACAGTGCTCTTTTTATATAACTTGTTACGGCTGTTATTCTGGTGATATTTGCATGAAAATTGGATCCGTTTTGTTGTAACTTCTGCTGCAATTCTTACTCACTCACTCACTCACTCACTCACTCACTCACTCACTCACTCACTCACTCACTCACTCACTCACTCACTCACTCATTCACTCACTCACCCACTCACTCACTCACTGGCACCTCGTCGATTTGACAAACGATAATTTGTTATACTGTGCTTCAAAAAAGCATAATAACTACAGCCCATGGCGGGGACCAGTGATGAAGTTTTACCTCTCCATAGCACAAAGTCTGGGCTGAGCTATTCCTACACCAAATGAGATTATGCTCCAAAGGTATTATAATTGTTTCTTTTGCTGTAGTTGCAGCTGTGCTATGGCGATCACAGTTTCCATCTGTCCCCTTTCCATGGTTTTAACATGTGTTTTATCGAAGTACCGGCTATGTGGTGAAAGAGTTACCGACGCAATTCGCAATCCTGCATACCGCGTTCGAAATCATCAGCGGGCGGTTTAGCAGCAGACTGCCTTGCGTTGATTTTCATACAATGGTATCAGTGCCGGCCATTCAGAAATAAATGGGAAAGTTTTTTTCCCGCATATCCTATTTACAAGACATCGCTGTTAACACCAGCATTTTACCTCTGTTACTGATGTCTTGACAAGATTGCGCTCAGTAGTTTCCAATTGCTTTCTGAGCGACCGGCTCACATACCCCCGTAAGTAACCAACGCGACACGATCCGCTACCGAATCTCGCGCAGTTATGTTCCCCTACGTAGATATACGGGATTACGGAGAAAGACGTTAAATCCTTCGCCAGCGAGACCGGCAATGGGAAACTTCTTAGCGTAAATTTGTCAAGAAATCACAAACAGCCAATAAAAATACTGGGATTGACTGCTACGGCCTGTAGTGGATATGCAACTAACTAACTTTGTCGACGCACATTTTCATGGTTTCTTTTGCGGCAATGGTAAAGATAAGGATATCGTGTCTTGAAAACTAAAATACTCCCGTCACATAAAACGTCACAGTGGTTTAGAAACAACAGCAAAGGAAGGTATCGTTGCTGGAAGATAAACTAGGGCCGACCATGACCATGCTGGACACGGGAAAGTAACGGCGTCCTGAGCATGACAATTGACCAGGCAGAGGAACTAGCGTTGCATCAGATGTCTTTTTGGTGGGTTGTGATGGAAATGAATGGCAATAACATTCTTATTGGCATGGCCCATGATGATGATGATGATGATGATGACGATGATGATGATGATGATGATGATGATGATGATGATGATGAAGTTCTACAACAGACTTGTCACTGTGCCGTTGTAAATCTTCTTCTTATTGTCTTACTGCTTTTATCGTGAAGTGCTGCATAGAGGCATGGGAGGAGGTAGATGTGATTTCCTGTTTTTCGCTTGTCTTCTTGCTTGTGCTGATGTCATTTGATTTCTTTAATGTCTCCTTTATTCCATCTACTCTTCCCGTGTCACCCTCTCGCTTTGTATCCTGAAGTTTTCACATAGAAGGGTCTGGTCGCTGGTTGATCCGTTTCAGTCTAGGTAAATGCCCGAATCATTGAATTATTTGGTGTTTTATAAAGTCATTATTCAGTGTTATTCTTATCCTCTTAGTCTCTCACCGACTCCGTGGCGAAGGTTTACGGACGCAATTCGTAATCCCGCATACCGTCCTCGAAACACAGCTGCGATAGATTTGGCAACAGACAGTCTTGCATTGGTTTCAATACAATGGTATTAGTATAAGATTTTCTGAACAATGTAGAATACAGAGTAACAACGAGTAAGAGGTTGTCGGGGAAGGGGGAGGGGGTAGAAGTAGCTATGAGTTAGCAACGTCCGCCTTCCAACACGTGCATACCGGGTTATATTCAAATCGTCAAATATGATTCTTAGACAATAAAAAAGTAAGAAAAGATCTGGTTATTTTCCCTGATCCTGTTGTAGTAGGCGTCTAGTATTCTCGGAAAAGGGAGACAGATTAAGAGGATCTTGTATATTTTGCACGTGTTCAAAATCTATCAGCGGTTAGAAGTAGAAAAGATCAGGTCTGGAAGGCCGCTGCTCAGGCTAAAGTTCACACTTTTGGAAATTAAACCCACATTAATAATTAAAATAATTAAACCCATGTTTTTTTAAACACACATATTTGGGACACCGCCGGTGCTACGGAGTGCTTACATTATGCTGAGATTTCCCTTGTAGAATCTGTCGGAGGAGACTGGAGCATTTATTAAGGTAATCATGTACAATAAAGGTGATCCTTGACGAAAAGTGAAGATTTATACGAAATGAGGTACAGCTGGATAGAGAGGACGGATTAGTAGTGCGATAGAGATGGCGGATTAGTAGACAGTTAGAGCAAGCAAATTAGCAGGCAGATTGGAGCGAACAAATTAGTAGACAAATAGAGTTATCAAGTTAGTAGACATATCAGGCGGTCACATTAGTCGACAAATGGTGTGGACCAAACAGAATAAAGATAGAGGAAACAAGTTAGTAGACGGGTAGAGTAGTCAAGGTAATGAAATGATGTAGGGAGTAAGATAGGCAGATAGAGGGGATACATTAGTATTTCAGATAGATCGAACAAGTTACCGGACAGACTGGAGGAGACAAATAAATAGACATATAGGAGATGACATGTTATTGACAAATATAATGGACATGTTAGAAGAAAGAGAGGAAGCAAGTTAGTAGACTAGTTAGTGGTCAAGTTAGTGGAAGGATGTAGGGGACACACCAGACAGACAGAGGAGACAAATTAGTAGACAGAGTAGATAAATTAGTAGACAGATGGAGTAAACACATTAGTACACAGAGATAGTGGACAAGTTAGTAGACAGATAAAATGGACACATTTGTAGACAGTCGGACAACTGGAGAACTTCTGGCATGCAATTTCGTTAACCGACGGTAACAGACAAACTTGATAACCTTGGCCAGTTTGCCGCGGCTCATATTTCCCTCTGGGCATTTTGTTTCAGCTTGTTATCCATGATGTATCTAAACCTGCTGGAGAAACCATTATCAACCTTGACCTTATAGAAGTGAACCCGCATGCTGTGCTGAATGATAACCTGGTCAGATTCTATAATGCCTCTCCACAGATGTGACTTTCCGTTACCGCTTATGCAAGTTTCTGAGCTTGGAGAGTGGAAGGAGAGCTCTGAAATACAGTTAGTTGCATGTCTTGTACAGGACGTAGCAGTCAACCCCAGCATTTTGGCTGCTTGTGATTTCTTGATAAGTTTACGTCCAGTAGCTTGCAATTGCTTTGTGAACGACCGGCACTCATACTATTGTTTTAAAACCAGCGCAAGGCGGCTTGGTTCTCAATCACCCGCAGCCATGTTTCGAATGGGATATACGGGATTGCGAATTGCGTTCGTGATCCCTCCGCCACAGCGGCAGCTGCAGTACAGACACGGTGGATATAGTAGGATATCGGGTCGCGGGAAAAGTCTCTACACAAACATCACTCCAGCAGATGCAAGCATTTTAAAGCGCTCATCAGATATGAACGGCAATGATTGAGCTGGGAGTTGACACTTAGTCTTTCAGAGAAATCACCACCAATTAACAAGCCAGCCAGCCAGGCAACCAGCCAACCAACCAGCCAACCGACCGACCTACCGACAGACCCAACCAGTCAACCAACCAATCAACCAGCCAACCAACCAACCACAAATCCATCAACCACCAACCAACCAACCAGCCACCAACCAACCAACCAACCACCAGTCAATCAACCAATCAACCAGCCCAAAAACCAATCAACTAGCCAACGAGCGGATCAATCAACCAACATACCAGCCAACCAACGAACGAATGAACGAACAAACCAACCAACAAATCAACCGTGCAACTAGCCAGTTAGCCAGCGAGCCAACCAACCTACCAACCGACGACCTAACCAACCAACCAACCAACCAACCAAACAGCCAGTTAGCCAACCAGCCAACTAGCCTACCAACCGACGACCTAACCAACCAACCAAACAAACAACCAAACAGCCAGACAGCCAGCCAGCCAACCAACCAACCGCGGCACATGCACAATAAAAACATTGAACGATTTGTTGTTGCTTCGTGAAGATCTAATTTCCCCCCTGTGCCAACCTGTGTTTATAATAGACGTCTATATTTTACATTCTGACATAAAACTATCTACTTTTTGTATAGATTTCAGTAGTTGTCTTTTTGTCCTGCACATTTAAGGACTTTATTATTTGCTATTTTCATTGTCCAGCTCTCCTTTTGTATTCTGCTATAACACATTTCGACGAAGGCAATAAACAGTGGCTGATAAAGGCATTTGATTCGGTCAGTCGTGAGTGTCTGTTCAAGGCACTAAAGAAGATTGGCTGCCCACCAACTCTTCTGTCCATTGTGGAATCGTTCCACACAGGCATGAAGGGTATAATCAAGTTTGATGGTGCAACTTCAGAAGAGTTTCAAATCGAGAGTGGAGTTAAGCAAGGTTGTATACTAGCTTCTACCCTCTTTGGTATATACTTTTCACTTCTACTGAAATATGCCTTTCGTGATCAGGATGGTGGTATATACATTCACTCACGCTCAGATGGCGGTCTCTACAATGCTCAGAGATAGAAGGCCAAGACCAAAATTAGGAGGGTACTGATCAGAGAGTTGCTTTTTGCAGATGATGCTGCAGTTACGACCCACTCTGAGGAAGAATTACAATGTCTACTATCTGCATTCTCCAATGCTTGTTCTGAATTTGGTTTAACAATTAGCAAAAAGAAAACACAGATTATGAGTCACAAGGTGCACATGAGGTACCATCAATCTTTATTGACGACGCCCAACTAGAGATGGTAGACCATTTTACATATCTAGGATCAGTGGTAAATAGCAAATTATCCCTAGATCAGGAAATCAACATCCGGATTGGTAAGGCAGCAACAACAATGAACCGGTTAAGAAAAAGAGTCTGGGAGAACAGGAAGCTTACTGCAAAAACAAAAGTCCTTGTCTATCAAGCCTGTGTCCTTAGTACTCTTCTTTATGGCAATGAAACCTGGACAACTTACTCACACCAGAGAAACGTTTAAATAGCTTTCATATGCGGTGTCTGCGAAGAATTCTTGGTATTAAATGGCAAGACAAAATCACAAATACTGAAGTATTGGAAAGATCAGGTTGTGTGACGGTTTATTCCATGCCCAGTCTTCGTAGATTTAGATGGATAGGACATCTTAGGAGGATGGATGATGGTAGAATAACAAAGGACATCTTTTTTGGTGAATTACAGATGGGTAAGAGATCTCAATGTCGGCCTCTACTAACAAACTATCGTCTGGCAAGACGGCAAGGTACCAATAACACATTTCAAAAGCTATTACAATTCTTTCATCCTTTTTGGTTAGAGGCCACGTTTCAGTGTCGTATACAGTGCCACGGCCCAGATTGCCTATTGTGATACAACAATGAGTACTTTTTTGTTTATGAATGAAGGACTAGCCACTGTTGTCAACAGTAGTATTCATTCATCCACTCATTCAGTAGCATGTCCTTTGCAGGACCTCGCTCCCATAACAACCTTCCGGAAAACCTCTCGTTCATAAGCAAGATGTCCCGCGTCTGATACACCCATCTGGAGATCATCCGCCACATCCTGCACCCATATTCTCTTTGGCCTTCCTCTTCCTCTCTTCCCAAGCATATACCCTTCCATTATTGTTCTCTCCAAACTTTCGTGACGTTTCAAGTGACCAAAATACTTCAATTTTCTTTGTTTTATCGTCTTTAATAGCCAACCCTCCTCAATATTCAACTCTTGAAGTATGAATGCATTTGTTATTTTCTGTACCCAAGATATTCTTAGAACTCGTCTATAACATTTATATTCAAAGGCGTTTATGCGCTGTTCAGCTTGTTTAGTAAGTGTCCATGTCTCACAGGCGTATGTTGCAATGGGAAAGATGCATGCTCTTAGAAATCTAATTTTTGTAGTTCTGTCTGTCCCACTCCATAATTTATTCAGCTGTTTTAGTCTTTGAAGAGCAATGGATAGTCGCCGTTTAATTTCTTTCATTGTGTCACCGTTATTGGTAATTAATGACCCAAGATATTCAAAATTTTCCACCACCTCCAATTCTCCCCCATTAATGTATATTCAACAGTAGTAACGGCTGTTTAACATCTCCGGTCATTAGTAGAATGGGTATTAAATGTCACGCAAGACATTATCATCCTTAAGAAAGTAGCAACACATTTGCATACAACAGGCTCTCTCGTGAAGCACGGGCCTTCGTTTGTGACAATCAAAACACAACATATGTAAACATATTTGATTTTAAAAATCTCTCCAAGAGGGCACCTGCTAGGGATCTGTGATGTGACAGGGCCATCGCATTGTGTAGTCCCCAATGTATGGAGGAGAAGGTGGCCTGTCTTTAACTCTGTTGATGAATGACGCACCCTCGTCCGACCGCGCCCATGGCATGGTAAACGTAGCTCCCTATCAACTACACTAACGCGCTGTAAACCATGTTGCGATAACCCCCAAGCCCATGTTGATTTTCTGGGCACTTTTACGTTCAGTAATTTGCCATTGCTTTCTGAACGAGAAGTCAACTTAATGCTGGTGTAGGGATTAAATGCACTATCTCATCATCAGCGCTCCGGAAGTTTAAGAACGAGCGCACTTACCCGTTCGATCACATCCACGCATTGTATCGAGCTCAGAAATAGATTTTTCTGCGTTCCAGGGTCGAAGAAGAAACACCGAATGAACCAGGGCTCTCAATAATACTACAACCTTGTAATCAGTTCCCACCCTTGGTTCCATGAAACACTGAAGACTGATTCAGGAAAACAAACTCAGTGAGGGATCTGACATTTACAGAAGTGACAATATGCCTTCTAGGGATCTTTAGGTTTCATTCTTCGCGTTCGCGTCCTCTGTGACGCCATTTATCTGAACTGGTATTGTTAGCAAATACTGCCTATTTTTTTTGAATTTACGTCAGTATTTGGGGAAGGGTGAAAGCTAGGACTTGTGTATTTTCGTGTGAAAACAGAATTTACTAGTCAACATCAAGGTCAGCTGAGATAGGCGTCGAGGCTGGAACTGCAAATGTTTTTATTGTACCGAATAGTAACAACAGCAATAACGTCAACAGGAAGTTACAAGAAAACCAGAATGAAATGATGGCAACATTTATAAACGTATATTATCACGTTGCCAATATTATGACATAAAGAAATGTAAAAATTCAGAAATAAACATCATAATAGGGGACTTCAATGCAAAAGTAGGAAATCAAGGTGATAGATACACAGTAGGAAACTATGGTTTAGGAGAGAGAAATGAAAGAGGATACCGACTTGTAGAGTGAGAAAAAGAGCAGGAAATGATTGCAGGAAATACCTGGTTTAAGCAACACTCTAGAAGATGATGGACATGGAGGAGTCCTGATAGCAGGATTAGAAACCAGATTGATTACATTTTGATTAGCAGAAGATTTAGAAATGAGCTAACAATAGCAAAAACAGTTCCCAGTGCTGATTGTTATAGTTGTCAGAAGTCGGGGTGCCCACCGCCTAGATGAAAGTATTATTCACTGGCGAGCAACCCCAAATAGTCAGAAACTGACTAGGAACAAAAACTATATGGCTGAACTATAGATTAAGCCCTGAATATCCAACGTACAGCTCCAAGTGGCTCGTTACAAAATTGAAATGAACTGTGCTGAATATTCGCCAAGGAATAGGAAAGAGAAGGTTAGCTAGGATAGATTTTTAAGTCTAAATTGAAGTGTAATTAACAACTATCCCAGTACAGATTTTTCTCCCTGACTGCTCCCTTCCTTGGTGTCTAAGTGAACCCCCACCAATGTACACACACAACACGTATGCACAATTGGAATTACAAATATAACGATAGAACTATGAGTTATAATACTACAACATTTATTTACTAATCATATCCGATTTCAAGATGATGATGATGAAATCATATAACATGATAGTGATGACAAACATTACATAACTTGTTACTTGAACTATCTGGATCTGTGGTCCAGATCCCAACTCTCCAGTAGACAAAAAAAAAAAAAAAACAACTTGCCGGTATTCTGATGATTGTCAGTCCTGGCACTACCTAGTAGTCTCTAGTCTTGAGATCTATAACATAGGTGCTCCTTGTGAGAGCTTGAAAGAAAGTCAAGAATGTGTTATATCTAGTTCTACATCAGTGCAATCCTAAGTAAAACATATCCTAGCATACACATATACAATGACCAGTCTGGCCAAGTTTATCTTCCAGCTCTACTGCGTTCACCATCCTCCTTCTCCCTCCATATCTCTCTCCTACTGTCTTAGTCGGGGACTGGCTTTTCAATTGTCTCACACGCCTGTAATTATTACATTTCTGCCGTCCCATGTCCATGTAGCTAATACCGACATTCGGAGTCGTACAGCCGCTCCGTCCAAAGTTGGTTTAGCAGCTCACAGGTTCGATAATGGTATCATAATAGTACCTGATCATCCGGGCTTACAAGCCTTGACCAGTACCTGTGCCCGACTTCCGTGAATTACCATCCATCATATAATGAAAAGGTTTAGCACCATATACCCTATAACAATTGTGGGTAATGTATGTACCATTACACCTCTGCTACAAATGCAACCAATAGGCAAGGTGCCAATGCGCGCACCATAACATAACACTTCATATTGGTAGGTTTGCACATGACAACTCAATATATCAAACATCCAATACACATAAACATATTAATTAAACATAGACATATTATGATACTTTAACATAATAGCATAATGCATTATTAATTAGTAATAATATTGTATAGCTACCAAATGAGATATACAACAAGTCTAATTGAAGTGACCACACAGAACAGCTATATTGCTGATCTGCCCGGTTTAGTCACCACTCAGTTACTGCTGTAGTAAGAATTAAAGAAATAGTCAGTTGACTATATTCTGTACAACAAATGCACACACCAACAGGCAACTAGAATAGTGTACAAAGAAATGACAAGCCTCTACTAAGACACATAAAAGTATACACAGACAATGATATTTCTTGAAATAACCTAGGTCAGATATAGACTGAAAATCAGTACATACATCTAAAAGAGTTGACTAGTTACTAAGAAATAACTTTCCTAGTGAAATCTAGCAACATCAGAATCATACATATGACTACAAAACGAGCTGGTGGCCTACCTGTTCAGAGTTTTTTTTTTATTTCTAACATGACCAGAGCTAACAGCCTATTTTATGCTGAGTCCAGCAGACAGTATTATCTCCCAGGAATTCCAGTCATAAATTCTTCTTTATCTCCCCCTGGGGTTAATTGCAATTCTAACTGCAAAACTTGCTATCACACCCTCTAGCATTCCTGCTTCAGTTTCAATAGCCAACATTTACTTTGTGTGGCCAGTCTTGCTCTAATTGTCTTATCAGATCTGTTTCACACATTCCTACCGGGCAGACACTATCTCCCAGTTGGTCCAGTCGTAAATTCTTTCTGAACACACACTAGCCCTCACACCTGTGAGTCTGACCATTATTAGCCCCCCTGAGTCTTATCAGTGATTTCACACCTTGCACCTCTAGTATGTTTCAGATGGAGGTCAGCCATCGCGGTTGGGTGATTTCCTAGCTCTGCTTATCAGGTGTCAGGTCAAAGGAACAATTAGGTTCTCAGGGTCAACTGCCAGTTTACAACTCTGTTGGTAACCTGGTTTGCTTGCTTCATGTCTGGTGGGGTTTAATTACACCCTCCACTGGGTCTGCCCTCCAGTCTGGCTGGATTGATAACCTCTGGGGGTGGGTGACCTGTACTGGTGTCAAATTAAATTTCCCATACAGAAAGCAATCTGTGGTGGTACGTAATCTTGCGTCATGCGAAACGTCTTATACATGCTTATAGAGAAAGCAGTCCATCAGAAGTGAACCGAAAATTGTTCTGGGCTGTAAAGGCGGCATTTCGTGACAGAGCTTCCCTCTTTAGAAAAGGTTTCTGCCAGAAATATTTTGTCAAAGCACGCCGTACATCTCAGAATAATGCCTAAGCACTCTCCGTTCTGTATCTGCCTAAAGGTTTCCAATAATCCTTGTGGCAGTGGGTTGTCCTACATCTGCATAAAGACGTCCCATTTCCATAATCCAAGGATACTTTGGATAGGTCCCTGTACCTGGTTTTCGGCCGGGATTCCATGCAATAGCCTGGTAAAATCCGGTAATTGTCATGAGGTTGTAATTTTACCCCTCTGGGAAAGATCACAATCAACGGGATTCGTCTACGCCTCTGCGCCATTGTTTTACACCACTCACTCACGTGATTTAATCCTTTCAGCCGAGGATGTACCCGTAGTGAAGTCTGGCATAAGCTGGCCACCGCAAAGCTTGTCTCTGTGATTTTCCTCCATCCTTTATAGATCCTTAACTGATCCATCAATAGCTTCCTTTTAAAATGAATAGTGTTAAACATCATGTTTCCACGATGTAAGTTCAACTGGCGCTTTCCTCCTTCAAAGTCGGGCGTAACAATCTTCACTCCTCGGTGTCGCGGTTTCTTCCCCTGATAATCGGTTAACGGGCTGAGTTTCTCTGCATTAGAGTTTCTTGTACAAACCGTGCTAGAAATTGGAAATTTACTGTGCCAATCTTCCAGCCTTGAGAAATAACATAGTTATTCAAGGGCGGTAAAGTGGAGTTACTTTTAAATGAAGTATCCACAAATAGCTGATCTACTCCTATCAAATCGACCTGACTGAAGGGTAGATTTTGTCCTAAGAGTGTTGATTCCAAACCACTCTTGACTTCTGTTACTTCAGGTTCCGTCGCTGGAATACCCGGATTATTTCAGCTATAGCGATGCTAGCAGTTTCTACCTCCATCTTGTGTGAAGAGTTTTCTTTGCTAGTAACTACAGACAATGTTGTCTGCACAAAATCAGAATCCATATTCTGGCTCCTAACAATTCCCTGTGTTTTCTGAGTCTCCGAACTGGTATACTTCGTGATAATAACTGGAAATGTTTCCTTGTCTGAATGTTCCTCTCTGGCCCTGCTTTCATGGGCTAAGTCCAGTTGAGGTAAATCCTGTGGTGGGCTTGTGTCTAAGCAATCCATCACAATAGGTAAATGATTTGAACTGAGATCTAGTGTCTTTTCCTGAGCTGCAGCCTCAAAGATCACAACGAGTTCCGGGTCGTCCATCTTCGATCTATCAGTCAAATTTAATCCCACTTCTTCCTTGCCTAAGCTAAAGGAAATACAAGTATCGGTTACCTCTCCATCTCCGACCTCTTTAAACAATGTCCGCAGGTCATCTTCCTCTTGAGTTTCACCCCTCGTTGAAGTAAAATGAGATACCTGGGAGTCTTGTACTGGCAAACCGTTTTGCAAACAGTTGTCCTCTGGGTAACTGTTAAGAGATAAATTATCTGAACTGATAATTAGTGATTCTTCCCGCGTTGCAGTAATGAAATTCACCTGGGATTCCGTTTCTTCCTTCCTCCCTATTTCAGTCAGATGTAATTCCACTTCGTGATTCTCTGAACCGAAGGGAATGTGAGAATCGGCTAGGTCTCTGCCTGCGACCTCATTAAAGGTTGTCTTCAGTTCCTCTTTCTCTCGAGATTCATTTCTCGTAGCAGTCAAGTGGTTTTCCTGAAGGTCCTTTACCGTTAAACCAGTTAGACCACAATTTCCGTGGTGCAAACAGTTATCACGTTTGTGACTATTTGAAGTGCCATTGGCACGTTTTTTCTTCCCTCTTTTCCGTTTAGGACTGGGTCGAATGAGAACCTGTAGTTCCCGGTCCACAACCTCTGATTCTGCGGTGGGTGGCAAAGATGTCCCTTCCTTCCTGGTTGGGTGAGCATCCGTATCTCCTACCTTATGTTCCGCTAGAAAGGTTAGCTTCTCTGCATTGACAACTTCCATATGCTTTTTATTAATCTCTGCTTCTTCAGTTTTGCTACGCTCTTTTGCTTCAAATAACTCATCAATTGTTTTAGTCATCTGTTCCTCCGCCATGTCCCACTCTTTCATCTCGTCTCTGATGTATATTTCTAATTGTTCTCCTGTTAAACCCTCTATTATGCCTAACCTTCTCGTGGACTCTAAGTAATCTGTGCGCGCCTTCAGATAATCTAGATCCTGGGAAGGTGAGTCCATATTTGCTAATGGCTTTATTCAGGTAAGCTCCTATGTATCTATCAAATTCAGAGCTAAGCTAGAAAGACAAGAGTGAACCAATGACAGCAGAACCTAAACCAATGTGTAGAGTTTTGCCTCAGCAGTGAAAGACAACTGAAAGTAATATTCAAGTAGTTCTGCCGATCGCAGTGAAGTAAGTGTGAGAAATATACTACACAGTAATCAATACTAATATTTACCTAAATAAAAATTAAAATGCACTGCATACATGTCATAATGAAAATGGCATAAGTAAGCATAAAATGGCAAATCAGTCAAGCAGTTAAATCATCAAACACATCAATGTAAATATGATTAAAGTGATCAGTTATCATTAAATGATGAATGATACACTAAATGATAGATGATGGTAGTTTTCTCATAAGTTCTTATCTGTTATACACTTTTGAAAAGTTATATCTATACTCTGTAACTTCCTCAACTAAAATTAGCTACATTTGATGATAGTCTATTTTGATGACTGAAGATTACAAGAGTTAACTTTTAAAAAATCGTATGTCTAGGGTCTAGTACCGGAGTCTATTGAAAGCGAAAAGTAAGAATTCAAATACCGGACGAGAAGCCCAATCTGTCAGAAGTCGGGGTGCCCACCGCCTAGATGAAAGTATTATTCACTGGCGAGCAACCCCAAATAGTCAGAAACTGACTAGGGACAAAAACTATATGGCTAAACTATAGATTAAGCCCTGAATATCCAACGTACAGCTCCAAGTGACTCGTTACAAAATTGAAATGAACTGTGCTGAATATTCGCCAAGGAATAGGAAAGAGAAGGTTAGCTAGGATAGATTTTTAAGTCTAAATTGAAGTGTAATTAACAACTATCCCAGTACAAGTTTTTCTCCCTGACTGCTCTCTTCCTTGGTGTCTAAGTGAACCCCCACCAATGTACACACACAACACGTATGCACAATTGGAATTACAAATATAACGATAGAACTATGAGTTATAATACTACAACATTTATTTACTAATCATATCCGATTTCAAGATGATGATGATGAAATCATATAACATGATAGTGATGACAAACATTACATAACTTGTTACTTGAACTATCTGGATCTGTGGTCCAGATCCCCACTTTCCAGTAGACACACACAAAAAACAGCTTGCCGGTATTCTGATGATTGTCAGTCCTGGCACTACCTAGTAGTCTCTAGTCTTGAGATCTATAACATAGGTGCAATCCTAAGTAAAACATATCCTAGCATACACATATACAATGACCAGTCTAGCCAAGTTTATCTTCCAGCTCTACTGCGTTCACCATCCTCCTTCTCCCTCCATATCTCTCTCCTACTGTCTTAGTCGGGGACGGGCTTTTCAATTGTCTCACACGCCTGTAATTATTACATTTCTGCCGTCCCATGTCCATGTAGCTAATACCGACATTCGGAGTCGTACAGCCGCTCCGTCCAAAGTTGGTTTAGCAGCTCACAGGTTCGATAATGGTATCATAATAGTACCTGATCATCCGGGCTTACAAGCCTTGACCAGTACCTGTGCCCGACTTCCGTGAATTACCATCCATCATATAATGAAAAGGTTTAGCACAATATACCCTATAACAATTGTGGGTAATGTCTGTACCATTACACCTCTGCTACAAATGCAACCAATAGGCAAGGTGCCAATGCGCGCACCATAACATAACACTTCATATTGGTAGGTTTGCACATGACAACTCAATATATCAAACATCCAATACACATAAACATATTAATTAAACATAGACATATTATGATACTTTAACATAATAGCATAATGCATTATTAATTAGTAATAATATTGTATAGCTACCAAATGAGATATACAACAAGTCTAATTGAAGTGACCACACAGAACAGCTATATTGCTGATCTGCCCGGTTTAGTCACCACTCAGTTACTGCTGTGGTAAGAATTAAAGAAATAGTCAGTTGACTATATTCTGTACAACAAATGCACACACCAACAGGCAACTAGCATAGTGTACAAAGACATGACAAGCCTATACCAAGACACATAAAAGTATACACAGACAATGATATTTCTTGAAATAACCTAGGTCAGATATAGACTGAAAATCAGTACATACATCTAAAAGAGTTGACTAGTTACTAAGAAATAACTTTCCTAGTAAAATCTAGCAACATCAGAATCATACATATGACTACAAAACGAGTTGGTGGCCTACCTGTTCAGAGATTTTTTTCATTTCTAACATGACCAGAGCTAACAGCCTATTTTATGCTGAGTCCAGCAGACAGTATTATCTCCCAGGAATTCCAGTCATAAATTCTTCTTTATCTCCCCCTGGGGTTAATTGCAATTCTAACTGCAAAACTTGCTATCACACCCTCTAGCATTCCTGCTTCAGTTTCAATAGCCAACATTTACTTTGTGTGGCCAGTCTTGCTCTAATTGTCTTATCAGATCTGTTTCACACATTCCTACCGGGCAGACACTATCTCCCAGTTGGTCCAGTCGTAAATTCTTTCTGAACACACACTAGCCCTCACACCTATGAGTCTGACCATTATTTAGCCCCCTGAGACTTATCAGTGATTTCACACCTTGCACCTCTAGTCTGTTTCAGATGGAGGTCAGCCATCGCGGTTGGGTGATTTCCTAGCTCTGCTTATCAGGTGTCAGGTCAAAGGAACAATTAGGTTCTCAGGGTCAACTGCCAGTTTACAACTCTGTTGGTAACCTGGTTTGCTTGCTTCATGTCTGGTGGGGTTTAATTACACCCTCCACCGAGTCTGCCCTCCAGTCTGGCTGGATTGATAACCTCTGGGGGTGGGTGACCTGTACTGGTGTCAAATTAAATTTCCCATACAGAAAGTAATCTGTGGTGGTATGTAATCTTGCGTCATGTGAAACGTCTTATACATGCTTATAGAGAAAGCAGTCCATCAGAAGTGAACCAAAAATTGTTCTGGGCTGTAAAGGCGGCATTTCGTGACAATAGTGACCACAGATTACTTACAGGAACATTGAGGATAAAGTTAAAGAAAGTCAAGTATATAACAGGAAACACTAAATATGATTTGTGTACATTAAGTAACCACAAGGAAATACAAAACAAATTCAACATAGAAGTACAGAAGGGATTTGATATATTGTCTGATCTAGAGATCCTATTCCGGGATGTGGATGATCAATGGGAAATGTTGAAGAATTCAATCAGTTTGGCTGCAGAAAAAATTATTCCAAAATTAAAGAAGGTGGGGCAATATCAGCCTATAAAGAGAGGTGTTAGGCATGGATGTGTAATGTTTCCAGGTATTTTTCCCTATACAGTGAAAATATTTTCAGAAATGTAGAAGATATAAATGGAATCAGCATTGGAGGACGAAACATTAATAAGATTAGATATGCAGATGATACAGTATTGATTGCAGACAATGAGCAGGATCTGCAACAATTAGTAGATGCGGTTGTTGCACGCGGTGAACAACTGTGATTAGAATTAAATTGCAAAAATGCAGATTATGGTCGTCACTAGGAAGAACGAAATACCACAATGTAATGTACAAGTAAATGGGAATATTCTTCAACAAGTGAATCGGTACAATTATCTCGGAACAGTCATAACATCTGATGGGAGATGCCTTGAAGAGATTAGAACAAGAATCGCCATGGCAAGACGAAAAACATACTGACCAATAAAAAGATGCCAATTGAAACGAGAAAAAGAGTGTTGAGGTGCTATATAGAACCATAAACCCGATACTCTTCAAGACAATGAGCAGTCAAGCTGAAAAACATCTGATGGCTGCAGAAATGTGGTTTCTGAGGAACATGCAAAGAATACCATGGATAGACAGAAAAACCAATGACCAAGTACTACAGGAGACAAATGAAAATCGTAAATTGATTAGAGAAATTAGACATAGACAGTCAAAATTTGTTTGACTTGTAATGAGAAGAAATGGATTGGGGAACTTAGTTACAACTGGCAAGATCAAAGGGAACAGACCAAGGGGAAGACCGCGAAGTAAATACCTGGATGATATGGCCACATGGCATGGTCGAGACAAGAACACTGAGCTGATCCACGATTCCTGTGATCGAGTGGAATGGCAAGTCATGACCGCCCACGCTTTCCGGCATGGCGCATGATTGATTGATTGATGCAAAAGGATTCGCAGGTCGATCCAGTCTTAAATGGATACGAGGAAATGACTTGGGAAGCAAAGGCAGTATGTGTGATACTAACCACATCACCCATGGAGTGCCGAATGGTTTATTAAACTATGGGATTAGCATCATTTGTTCAGTGTGTATCAAAGGCTCGTTTACGTTTCAGTTTCATAGATGAAACAAGACATAAGTTAGCAAGGTTACCTGCAAACATGTTGTTTCTGCACACATCATGTCTGGCTATTTATCTGCTGCTGCTTTGTAGTTGTTTATTTATCTTTGCTGACTTTCATATTGTTGTCTATCAGCTCCGGGGTGTTGTGCGAGCCGAACTGGCGCAGTGGCTAGCGCGCTAGACTGCCTGCTGGTGGCCATGTGTTTGAAATTCCATTGAGCCCGATTTTGTAATTGACATGAGACGCCCTGGTCGTCCCAAAACGGGTACCATAAAATGTTCTGCGAAGTAAAGGCGGCTGCGTGGTATTGACCACATCATCCATCCAGTGCCGATTGGTCTACACATCTACGCCGGTACCACCATACACACGATACTCTTCAAGACTTGTAAACGGTTTCTTCGTTAAAGCTTGGTTTACGATTCGACTGAGTAGGCATATCTGAGACACATGTCTGTTACAGTGCGATTTACGTACGAGTTGTCTGAGTAGGCATATCTGAGACACATGTCTGTTACAGTGTGGTTTACGTACGAGTCGACTTAGTAGGGATATCTGAGACACATGTCTGTTACAATGTGATTTACGTACGAGTCGACTGAGTAGGCATATCTGAGACCAGATGTCTGTTACAGTGTGGTTTACGAGCCGACTGAGTAGGCATATCTGAGACCACATGTCTGTTACAGCGTGGTTTACGAGCCGACTGAGTAGGCATATCTGAGACCACATGTCTGTTACAGCGTGGTTTACGAGCCGACTGAGTAGGTATATCTGAGACCACATGTCTGTTACAGTGTGATTTACGTACGAGTCGACTGAGTAGGCATATCTGAGACCAGATGTCTGTTACAGCGTGGTTTACGAGCCGACTGAGTAGGCATTTCTGAGACCAGATGTCTGTTACAGCGTGGTTTACGAGCCGACTGAGTAGGCATATCTGAGACCAGATGTCTGTTACAGCGTTGTTTACGAGCCGATTGAGTAGGTATATCTGAGACCAGATGTCTGTTACAGTGTGGTTTACGTACGAGTCGACTGAGTAGGCATATCTGAGACCACATGTCTGTTACAGTGTGATTTACGTACGAGTCGACTGAGTAGGCATATCTGAGACCAAATGTCTGCTACAGTGACCGTTACGGTCTGTTGCAGGAATTTCGGCTGGCTATCATACAGTGATAACTTGGCTTTGAGTATAGCACCGGGCTCGTTGGTGTAGCGGTTAGGACCCTACTCTGGCTACTGAGGATGGGGACGAAGCGCTTATGGGAATGTCCCGAATGCTGTGATGTCGGTTCCTCTTAATTCGCGTGCACGCTTACTGGGATATTTTGCTCCACCATTCAGACGAATTGCAGGCCCTAAACATTACAGCACCAGCACAATGTCAATGGCAACAGTGTGTATTCCCAGTGATGAATTTTCAATTTCGCAAGCCCTCAGCGGTGACTGTCAACGTCTCAAGCACACTGGTATTCTTAAATCCTGCACACGCACTCAAAAACACATCAGTCGTACGTGTGGTATTCACTGTTTATTCAGGAGAACCTGATTATCGTTACAATGCGCACACAAGGCGGTTAAATCATTATATGCAAAAGTGCCGCCTTACAAACACTTATAGCACTCAGGCAATTACACAAAACCCGCACTCAGATACTCGCTATCTTCACACATGGCAACGCCAGCTAGCACTCTCGCAAAAGTTATACACTCGCTCCAGAAACACAAACATCCTTCCTCTAAACTGTCCGAGTCCCGTCTGACATTTTCACACTGGTCGGTTGGTCTCGTGGTACTGGACCCCGTGTCTCTCGTGACAACCGGGCTGTCTCAACAGTCACGTCGTACTGCAGTCCGCCCGTGTTGTGATGGGTCGTTCAGTGTACTGCCGTCTAGTCAATTCAGGACAGAGTCCCGTAGACTTGTGTCCCCCTTTATAACTAGGTCTTGTCCTTCCTATGTCCTGTCTCTGACATCTGTGTCCCCGCCCATGTCCTGTCTCTATTCTCTCTATTGTCCTGTAGATGTCGTGGCTTATGACATCTGTGCGCCCTTACCTATGTCCTATCTATTGTTATCTCTGTAGTCCCTGCCTATGTCCTGACTCTACTCTGTTCCTTGTCCTCTCTATGTCCTGTCTCTATTTCCTAACACTCTGACGGTGACAAACAACTGGTATTGAAAAAACAAACAAACAAACACACTAAGCGCATTTTGAATTGAATACCAACAGAAGAGTAATATTGCGGTGGAAACTGACATATTGTGGCATAACAAGAAACGTGAGAGCAAACACGTTGTCAAATTAGGGGACAACACACGTGCATACGAATCAATCTATAAACTACAATGCAAAGAGGACCAGCATCTTGGTCGTTAAGACGAAAGCCCACTACAGAGACTCTGACAACTATTTTCATAGTGCAAAACAGGTAATCATGTTCCGTCTCTGAACAGTAAACAGCAGAGTAGACAATCTTTCACGAAGACTCAAAGCGGGTCTGTCACCTATGTGTACGTATGAACAAACTACACAGACAGCTGAACAGATCCTTAAAAATGGACACATGATGACTAAATTGCGGTATCATTTCTGGTCACTCCATACGCACATTAACGCACAGCTATTTGGAAGCTTCCACGAACTCAATATAAAAAGCTAAATGCACCCTAGTAACATGAATACCTGTGTACAATTATTAACCAGCAGCTGAAGAAACAAGAAGGAAATAAAAAATAAGGTAAGACATATATTCCTTCTACTTTCCTGTTAATTTACACATTATTTACCCCATGCCTCTATACATTCTCTGTCTTTACTAATATTACACATTGCACCTCTCTCGGGATTCTCCGTGGTGAAGTGGTCAAGCCGTCTGACTCGGACTCCGAAGGTTGTATGTTTGATTCCTTCATTTCACGAGTGCATTTTTTCGGAGACTCCCGAGTGTCGTCGCTGGAGCTACGGAGTTCGTGCTTTTTTGCAACGCTTTCCGACCTGCGGAAAGAGACTGAGCCATATGGTATAAACACCCGGTGCAATGCAGTCGACCCTGTCGACTTTTAAGCTACTTTTTTTTTATTGCACCCACTCCCATACGAATCTGGCTACGCCTTGTACTTGTGTCCTTACCAGAAATAACGTGGTTTACTGTAAGACTAGTTTGTTAGCGTGAATTCACTACATTTCCCCCAAAACATCAAAGAAATGTCGCCGCTTTCGATGATTTAAGTTGCTTTTGGACCTATCAAAGACATATTCCTTGGGTTGGGGTAAATATAAGACGGCAGGAAAAATTTCATAACGACGCAACAGTTTTCAAAATAATTGATCGTGAATCACGGCATTCATTTCTGGACATACTGTAGTTATTGGATTTCTGCATACCTCTGCATAACCTTTACGAGATATTGTTGATGCTACATGTCTGCATATGATTTTTGCCTTTAGAAGTGTAATAAACAAAATGATACTTGTGTTATTCTTACTTTGACGTTTAGTTGGTAGACTCTAATTATACAATCATTGTTGTTAGAACTACGTTAAAAGTAATTTTTTTTGTCTGGAATCAGAGAAAATACTTTGATACCCTGTCAGCCCAGTTCCTGGATCTTCTTAACTTATTTATTTACTATTCTTATTAACCGAGAGCGGTGAGACGTTCGCTCTCTCTCTCTCTCTCTCTCTCTCTCTCTCTCTCTCTCTCTCTCTCTCTCTCTCTCTCTTCATTATCTTCTTCGGCCCTACGCAGTCAGGGTTGCGCTCTTCTCCTCACATCACCCAAGCAGATGTAAGTGGTTCTTGCTCCTGTTTTCACCTCTGTTGCATCTCAGTGGAATACAAGCCCTAAACAATCTCACGTCAAGCCATCCTGTTCATCGCAATTTCCCGAAGCTTCTCCTGTTTCCTCCCCATATCAGTCACCTCTGTAAATCCCTTCGCCGTGTATTTATAAGTCTCCCTCTACTTGTTCTGCACTGTGGATACCAGTGGAGGACTTCTTAGTTATACATTTTCTCAGTGCATGTCCTGGTCAGTGTCAGTATCTTTTCCCTACCTCTTGATAAGCTGGTGTTTGGGTAGTTCACATCGGCGGTTCTGTCACGCCGGTTTAATCCCATTTAGCGCAGACACCAGTAAGTGAATGTCTCGTGAAGTGAGGTTTTTTTTTCTTCGTGCCTCATTAGTTATACACTTCAAAGGTCAGGACTTCAGCATGCATTTGTGTAACGTTTGCTTCTTCTAAACATATTCCATCCAAGATCACAAGTCTACCCGTGGGTAGGTTTTCTTTCCTAACAGTTATCCTAGGACAGCGGTCTTCGTCTTCTTCTTTGCGTTCATCCGGAGTGTTTTTTTTTTTCTAGATGTGATTGCGGTGTGTCCAGTTAGACACCCTTGGGTCGAAACCCTTAGGCCAACACATCCGACTTTTAGCGTGCAATTTTGACCAGGTTAGCATTCCTGGGAGACTCTCACTTTTGTGGTACCGTCCACATCCCAGCTTGTCAAGTTGGAACAGTCGAAGTCATCACGGTCATCCCTCAAGAGAAGGCAGGTACAGAACATGGCATTTTCCGCCATCCAGGGTAGCTTCCATAATTGCAGAGCCGACACATTGCGCCCTGGTGCTGGGCTCACCGAGGAAATCGTCACGTCCTGCTCATGGCTGCTTTAATTCCTCACTTCAATATATTGGGCATTTCGTTCGCCCCGGGTCGTTCCCGCACAAACCAGACAGGTCTGCAGTTGGTATCCACTCAGCGAGTTTTCGATTCGGACATGTGCTTGTCGGTGTGCCCGTCAGAGCTGTTCCAGACACGACGGACATTCGGAAAACTACCTAGTAAGAGCTGTTCCGAACAAGAGCGGCATTCGGAAACTAGGTAGTCAGAGCTGTTCTTAGCACGAGGGACATTCGGACTCGTTCGACATTTCACTCGGACGTAATTGCATAGTGCCAATTTTTATTTTGCCACCCGTAGGCCGGCACTTCCGACTTCAGCGGGCATTTTTTAATGAGGTTAGCCTTCCTCGGGTGTCGAGGCACGTTAGGCTTTTTGTTGTTGTGTCGCCAACATCTCAGCTGGTCAGGGTAGAACGGTCAAAGACATAACGGTCGACTCTCAAGGGAAGGCAGACCATGGGCATTCCCCGCTATCCAAGGAGGCTTCCATAATTGCCTGCGCGCCTGATTTAAACTTTTCACTGCTATCCTCAGTCTACCTGCCGAGCAGCAAGTTGTGTCTCTCTTGGTCTGGTCCCTAACGCAAGGCCTGTCCAACATGTAGTTGTGCTTCCGTCGGCATAGCTCTCGGGGTCATTGGGACACGCAAGCCCTCCCACCGCGACAAGGTGGAGACACATCGGGAGAGGGACAGCGGTATTACGACCTACTCTTTGTGATTTACAACTGTCTTGGGATTTTAACTTGCCCAATTTACACATAGAATCTCATCTTTTTTCGCCCTTATCAAAGAATATATCCAATCTCATTGACCAAGAGATGAGGGGGACGTGTGATATTATTAACAGATTCGGTATGGACCAAACAGAAATGTATGGCGAAAAACGAAGTAGAGGTATGTCAGTTATGACTTAAAAGTTCTTAATATGGTAGCATACATGTTGTATTATATATAAATTCAGTGGGATTATATACGGGGGGGGGGTGGGGGGGGGGGCCCGCCTGTATTGATATTTTAAGTATAATTTTATTTATAAGCTCGTGGAAGTTACGGGAAGTTTGAATAAGGCAATTTATCATCCCACGGCATTAATCAGTTAAGTACTGAAGGTACTTGAAAACATTTCCATGTCTATGCTGAGATCTGTACCTCTCAGCCACGGCTCCCCCACAGGTGCTCCCCGTCCCCTGTAAAGTCAGGTTTCAGCACGGGAGATTGGCTTATCATTTGCTTTCAACACTAACTGTGCCTCACGAAATTGTGAAATTACTGCTGAAGTTATTTCAACGGCTTCAGTGGTTATCTACCGAGTCGAGGATTCGAAATAAAGCGTGGGGGATTTAGAAACAGATCGCTGGGTGTTGATGTGTATGATATCAGGCGTCGGCCGTTCAGAAAGCAATGGAAAACTAAGTAAACTTGTTAAGTATAAATGCTGTGTGTATACTGAGAACAGTAATTGAACGTTCTATAGAAGTAAACAAAGATCTATATCTTTGCTTTATTGACTACACAAAGGCTTTTGATAAAATGAGACATGTCGACGTGATAAGGATGCTTGAAGATCTACAAATTGATGGAAAAGACCTTAGACTTGTAAAAAACATATATTGGAAACAACAAGCTGCCATCAGAATTGATAACGATGTAGGTCAATATCTCCTATTAAAAGAGGTGTGAGACAGGGATGTGTAATGTCTCCAGATCATTTTTCCCTGTGCAGTGAAAATATTTTCAGAAATATAGAAGATATGGAAGGAATCAACATTGGGTGACGATACATCAATAACATTAGATATGCAGATGATACAATCTTGATTGCAGACAATGAACAGGACCTGCAAAATTTAGTAGATGAGGTTGTTGCACATAGTGAATAACTAGGATTAGAACTGAATATTAAGAAGACACAGATTATGGTCGTCACTGAGAAGAAGGAAATATCACAATGTGATATACGAGTAAATGGGCATATTCTTAAGCAAGTGAATCGATAAGTACTGTTATCTCGGAACAGTCATAACATCTGATGGGAGATGCCTTGAAGAGATTAAAACAAGAATTGCCATTGCTAAGGCAACCTTTTGCAAGATGAAAAACATACTGACCAATAAAAATATGTCAATTGAAACGAGAAAAATAGTATTGAAGTGCTACATAGAACCTGTACTTTTATATGGATGTGAAGCGTGGACAATGAGCAGTCAAGCTGAAAATACATCTGATGGCTGTGGAAATGTGGTTTCAGAGGAAAATGCAAAGAATATCATGGACAGACAGAAAAACCAATGAAAAAGATCTTCAAGAAACAAATAAAGATCGTAAACTGATTAGAGTCATTAGACGTAGACAGTCAACATGTTTTGGACATGTTATGAGAAGAAATGACTTGGAGAACTTGGTGATAACTGGCAAGATCGAAGGGAACAGACCCAGGGGAAGACCGAGAAGTAAATACCTGGATGGCTTGGCCACGTGGCATGGTCGAGACATGAACACAGAGCTGATCAACGACTCTGGTGATAGAGTGAGGAGGCAGAACATGATCGCCCACGCTTACCGGCATGGCACATGCTGGGTGGATATCAGAAACAACATACTAGTATGATCTCATCACATATCCCATTTCAACGTTGATATTGTCTGTTGACCTCTCGTTCAGCCCGCTCCGTGGCGATGGAGTTACGGACGCAATTCGTGATCCCGCATACCGGCGTTTGAAACACCGCTGCGCGCGATTTGGCAGCAGACCACGTTGCGTTGGTTTTTTACGAAATGGTATGGGTACCGGTCATTCAGAAAGCAATGGCAAACTACTGAACGAAAATGTGCCAAGAGATCACAACAGCAAATCAATACTGGTGTTGACTGCAGCATCGTGTAAAGGATATGCAACTAACTTTAACTTTTCGTTTAGGAAGCAATGGCAAACTGCTGAACGTAAACTTGCCAAAAAAAAATCAACCTTGGGTTGTGGTTGATAGCAACGTCCTGCAAAGGACATACATTTTTAAGTTTTTATTATGTGCTCTAATATCTACTTTCTTCCCTCTACTTCTGTGAGTGCAAATCAATGCCTGTGAATTTCTCATGTTACGGGCATGTTGTTTGGGATATAAAGAGTTCGGCAACGGCTGACAGAAACTCCAATTGGAAATAACTTTGTTCGACTACCCAAGCTTACTTGAATGAGTCAACTAACCTGGTTTCTATATTGTGTACGAGACATGCCTTTCTGCGTACATTAGTTTCTCGTATACACTGTTACAAGCTGAATAAGGTCAACTTCAATCCGGTCTAATAGTGACCTTATTATCATTAGCAGTGATTCATACAATAGACACTTGAGTAAACATACTTTTTCATTAAAGGAAAGTGTATAGGAAAGGGGTTACGAGTCGATAAAAACAATAATTTTGCTAGACACAATAATTTGCATTGGCTTAAAACTTTCTTGCGGGGCCTAGTTAGTGTGACATTTTCAAGAATTTAGTCAACCCTGAAATATTTGTGAAACAGTCGCACTAGCATTCCAACTAATCAACTGTCTCTTGTGGACAGAAAGGTATGGTGTTTTTGTGTGAAGCAAATCGATACTTTGAAGTTAAAAGCAATCCAAGACAATGAATAATCGGATACGTCAACAGTAAAATGAAAATAACAAACATGGTCTTTGTTGCTAGTTTATAATTGTCTGCCTTCTGAATACTAGTGAAATATTGTTGTTTATGTTTGTTGTTTTGTGTGTGTATTGATTTTGTAAATTTATCTTATATTTATTTGCTAGTGGTGTTACACATTGTATTCTTTTGGGATCCTGACTTTTTTGCATTCGTCCCCTTTGAACTCAGTCGTAGTCCATACGTATGCTACTACTTCTAGTGAACTGGACTGAGTTTTACGTCTGGATTAGCTTTCCATATTACCAGTATCCCTTGACATCGGGGGCCACACCGACTTCAGAGGTATGTGTATTTTACATGCCCAAGTCAAAGACGAGAAACCAACAATTTAGTCCAACTGACCGCTGTAGGGATTGAACCCGTTAACTCGGTAGCAGCACACCGGATGTTTAAGAACGAGCGCTCTTGTCCATTCGGCCTGCGGATCCTGATGTAATACTATCAGGTCTTTATGAATACGTGAAAACACTGTCTGTTCTTGTCCAATCGTTACTGTCTGACATGCCCATACGTTGTTCAGACACCGGAGATTGCATTCCCCCTAGGCACCTTCTCCTTGAAAGATTTTTTCACTTGTACATCCCGCAATCTGATATATGTCATCATCTGCAAGCGATGTGACAAGAAATACATTGGTCAAACTGGCAGACGTCTTGCGGACTGTTTTAGAGAACATCTCAGAGACATCAATCAGGGCGCTGACAAACCTGTCCCCAACCATTTCAATTCCTCCAACCATAATGGAGTCGACGATGCATGTGTCACCGCATTGAAACCCTGTTACCCCAACAGCTCCGTTAGGCTCAAAATTGAATGCCAGCTAATCAACAATCTGGGATGCGTCCATCCAGCAGGTATCAATACAGTTGTGGACGCTACTGTATAACTGTGCCATCTTCTCCAACTGTTTACACTGTCTATTACTATACTGTCCTCCCCCCCCCCCCATTTTTCATACCTAACTGTCTCAACACCCCTATATTTTCATATCAGACTGTTCGCATATTTTTGGCAACGTAAATCCTATCTGGCAACCCACTATACTTAAACTCTGCAGCCAAAGAGCGCCTTCGCATCTGGCAAATCCCCCTTTTCTGCTACCACATGGATACGTAGTGGTTGTGTGTGTGTTTTTTTTTTTTTGTTGCTTTTTTATATTTCGATGTCCTATCTATCCGTGTTGTCCTGTCCTTGACAAAGATTCTGAGAATCGAAACCTCGGCCGTCCTGTGTGTCGTATTGTACGCGATTGTGTGTATTTTATTTTATTATACATTTTATATATTTATTGAGATCTTCTCATTTCGGATTTTCACCTGTATTTCGTGATACTATGGATCTCCTTGTAAGGTATGTGCAGCGTGTTGATGTTTAGTACGTTTCTTCTCGCAGGAACTTAATATACCCATTTGTTTCCAATTCATAATTTATTTTTAATATTTTGTCCGGAATAAGTTTTTACAATGGATCTGTCATGATTAAGCGTCATCGCGTATGTAGCCTGAATTCATAGGTGGCCACTCTTTCCCTCACTTTCGCAGTCGACGTGCCCAGGCCTCGAACCCGCGTCCCACCGTGCCCATGATATTGTCAACGCAGTTTGCTGTTAATGTACATTATCTGGTCTTGTTCAGTCGTAGCTGTACATTATTTGGTCTTGTTCGGTCGCAGCTGTCCATTGTTATGTCTTATTTCACCATAGCTGAAAAATCACTGCCATTTTTATTGTTAGCTGAACATTGCATGATCTTGTTTAATCTTGGTTGACCATTATCTTGTTTGTTTTTATGATAGCTGACCATTGCAGCGGTCTGTTTCACTGATAACTGAACATTATCTTGTCTGTTTTACTGATAGCTGACCATTGTCCGGTCTGTTTTAATTATAGCTTACCATTGTATGGACTACTTTAATGATAGCTGACAATTATCTGGTCTGTTTTAAAGATAGCTGAACATTATCTGGTCTGTCTTTATGATTGCTGAACATTGTCTGGTCTTTATTTTCATTGATAGATAAACACTATCAGATCTTGTCCAATCTACCTGAACACTGTAATTGAACATTACTTTGTCTTTTTTAATCAAAGCTGTTGGACGTTTAAGGAACACTCTCAGTATGTTAGAGTTTGCCCTGCTTTGAAGTGACTTTTCTGCACTTACCAACAACTAATTTGAAGGCCCGGGGAAATGATATATGGCTCCATACTAGACCCGTTGGTAGACTGTCCAATCTCGTGATATTCAAAGCAATGACAGAAATCAGAGGAGAAGAGGGTGATCATAATGGATCTGCTATTGTTGACGATATTGCAGACGTAAGCCAAAGCCAAGAAGAGCTTCGGATATTTCATTAATCGGTTCTCCAAAGCGTGTAAAGATTTTGATCTGAATATAAGTCTGAAGCAAAAAGAAGTGGTGAACCAGAAGAGAGAGAGGGAGAGAGAGAGAGAGAGAGAGAGAGAGAGAGAGAGAGAGAGAGAGAGAGAGAGAGAGAGAGAGAGAGAGAGTAGACAATGATGATGAGGATGATGGTTGATGATGAGGGATGATGATGGATGTTGATGGATGGACGATGGGTGATACAGTCTGTGTCAAATAGACTTGGTTTTCACTGTTACGTTTGGACTTCGGACTATCACATTCACCAATTACAACTGCCTGGAAGAGGCTAATGAAAGTAAAATATTATATACCACTTTAAGAAACAAACGGTGGTATTTGGTCATATAGTGAGAAGAGAGGCAATGGGAAGCATCATGACGACTGGAGAAATCTGAGAGAGAAGAAGCAAATGCAGACCGAGAGAAATGATGCTGGAGGGACTGAGATGGTGGCATGGTGGATTATCATCAGCAGAGTTAATCCAGATAATCAAGGATCGAGACATGTGGAGAGGCATGAACGCCAACGCCAGTCGGCAGGGCATATGATGGTGATGATAATGATGATGATTTTCAGTTTGAATAAGGTTTTCACTGTAGACTTAGGAGTTTTCAGTCGTGCCAAAATGGCTGAAGCCCTGTTGATGCGGCCATCGATATTTGTGTCCAGGGGAAGTCTGTCGTTAACCATTTCCAGTTAGTAGCGATCAATTCTCTCTCTCTCTCTCTCTCTCTCTCTCTCTCTCTCTCTCTCTCTCTCTCTCTCTCTCTCTCTCTCTCTCTCTCTCTCTCTCTCTCTCTCTAGATTAGAGAAATTACACGTAGACAGTCAAGATTCTTTGGACATGTCATGAGGAGAAGTAAATAGACTTGATATCTTAGGGACAACTGACAGGCTTTATTAGAAGAGTGCAAGAGGAATAAAAGGATGAATACCTTGATGGTCTGGCAGCATGGTATGGTCGGGACTAGAACACAGACACGATTCGAGACTCTGGTAATATTGTGAGATGGCTAACCATGACCGCCCATACCTATCGGCAATGGCACTTGATGATGATCATGAGTTTACTTTTTTTTTTAAAGTTACATATCCTTTACAAGACGTTCCAGTCAACACCAGCATTTTACTGTCATTGTTGATGTCTTGGCAAGTTTTTACGTTTACTAGTTTGCCATTGCTTTCTGAAGACCAGCTCCCATACCAACACGTTAAAACCAGCGAGACACGGTCTACTGCTAAATCGGTCACCACTGTATTTCTAACGCGAATAAGCGGCATTACGAATCTCTTCCGGAAAGCCATCGCCACGAAGCCGAGTTATTACCATTGGTGTAAAAAAAAAAATATGCTGCAGATTAACACTATCTGGTCATTTTTCGTGTTAATTACAAACACTGTCTGCGCTTCTAGAATGCTAGTTATTAACACTGTCTGGTCTTTTATGAATGCTGAATTATGAATGTCTGGTCTTTTCAGTGCTAGGTTTTAACACTGTCTGGTATTTTGAATGCTAGATTTTAACACTTGCAGGTCTTTTAAATGCTAGGTTTAACATTGTCTGGTCTTTTAAATGTTAGGTTTTAACACTGTCTGGTCTGTTCAATGTTAGGTTTTAACACTGTCTAGTCTTTTGAATGCTAGTTGCTACTCGGTTCTCTTTTACTGATAGTGAGCTCAGTTCTTTCTCAATGTATAGCACAATAAACATTGAAGGGTGGGTGTTATGTACAATGCAGGCGCTACAGAGAAACATGTGAAAGCTTTATCTGCATCGGAGATTCGAACCCTTCGCCTCGTGTACAAAGGTACTTACCCATGAAGAGTATTGGATAAATAGTGCTAGTCGATATGTTATATGCCAGTCGATATTCGATGAGTGGTGTTGGTAGTATTACACCGTTTTACGCGAAATAGCGGGAGACGTGAAACTCATAAAGAGGAGAATAACAGAGATGAATAATTCTGGGAGGACGTGGGGGGAGCTGTAGGAGAGAGGAAGGTTTGGTGTGGGTTGGTTGAGGTTCTAGGATCCAATGGGGAATAAAGCAGCAACAGTAGTGGAAGAGGTGAGTGGGAGGAAGGGGAAGATAAGGAAAGGGAAGACGAGGAAGATAAAGTGGAAGAGGAAGATGGAGGGGGAGGAGAAGTGGGAGGTGAAGGAGAAAGGGAAGGAGGAGAAGGGGGAGTAGGAAGAAGAAGAAGATGAAGGATGAGAGGAAGAAGATGAGGCGGGAGGAGGAGGAGGAGGGAAAAGAAGAGGAAGAAAAGATGGAGAAAGAAGAAGAAGAAGAATCAGTGATGGATGAGGAATAAAAGGTAAAGGAGGAAGAAGAAGCAGAGCTGGGGGTAGAAGATGAAGACGAAGAAGACGAAGATTATGAAGAAGGAAACAGACGTAGGCAGAAGGAAGAAGAATAAAAGTCTGCCTTCTAGTGTGTTCAAACAACTGCTGTATTCTACCCCAAACATAACCACCGAACAGTGCCACCCACACAAGCACCCACACATCCGTTGGAACAATCACCCCACACGACTTGTGCAACAATATACATAACCACATGGTCGGACGAAGGTAACAGCGATGTCAAATATGCACAAACACGAACAGGCATAAACATGCACATTGTTGTCTTGTTAGTCTACCTGGCTTGATCGGTCCGTCCGCTTCAGGTGTGTCGGTTATGTTGATACAAGAATGTTCAACAGGAAGTAAGTATAGAGGAAAGAGAGAGAAAGAAAGACAGAAAGACAGAAATTAGGAAAGAGAGAAAGAAAGAAAGAACAAATAGAAAGAAAGAAAAGAGACAGAATGAAAGAAAATAGGAAAGAAAGAAAGAGAGAAAGAAAGAAAGACAGACAGACAGACAGACAGAAAGAAAGAGAAAGAAAGAAAGAAAGAAAGAAAGAAAGAAAGAAAGAAAGAAAGAAAGAAAGAAAGAAAGAATTTCAACCCATCGACTGGCCAGAAAGAAAGAAAGGACGATCGAAGGAATAAATGAAGACATGAAGGAAGAAATGAAAGAAAGACACAGAGACAGACAGTTTAATCGATCTATCGACTGGCCAGAAAGAAAGAACGGACAATCGAAAAGAAAGAAAGAATGAATGAACGAAAGAAAGAAAGAAAGAAAGAAAGAAAGAAAGAAAGAAAGAAAGAAAGAAAGAAAGAAAGAAAGGTTAAAGAATGAGGAGGATGACGAGTAGCAGAAGGGGGGAAACACGAAGAGGGAGGAAGGTGAGAAGAGGAATAGGAGAAAGAGGGTAGGAAAGGGATGAGAATGTGAAGAAAAGAAGATTAAGACAACGGGGAGAAAGAAGAAGAAGAAGAAGAAGAAGAAGAAGAAGAAGAAGAAGAAGAAGAAGAAGAAGAAGAAGAAGAAGAAGAAGAAGAAGAAGAAGAAGAATTGTTGGACAGCTCATGTATTAACATAAATGTTGTCCTGTTGACATGTAAACATGTTTCACGTGCACTATCCCAGAATTCGTCATCGCATGTAAAGTGTCTCCACGCCAAGCAGTTTCTTAGTTTTTCCCCTTACCGTCCACTCTCACGGGCAGTATTGATTTTGTGGGGAAATCCCGCCATATTTTCATTGTTTCGTGGAATTCCCATACCAACCTCCCCCACCCCTCTACTCTCTCTCTCTCTCTCTCTCTCTCTCTCTCTCTCTCTCTCACACACACACACACATTGCCTCCTTGTCACAAACACACCAAACACACATAAACATTCATATTTTACGCGTACGAAAGTAGAACCACGCAACTATAGACAGATAAGACAAGACAAGACAAGACAAGACAAGACAAGACTAGACTAGACAGACAGACAGACAGACAGACAGACAGACAGACAGACAGACAGACAGGCAGGCAGGCAGGCAGGCAGAAAGATAGATAGATAGATAATATATAGATAGATAGATAGATAGATAGATAGATAGATAGATAGATAGATAGATAGATAGATAGGTGGGTGGGTGGGTGGATGGATGGATGGATGGATGGATGGATGGATGGACAGACGGACAGACAGACAGACAGAGAGATAGATAGATAGATTAGATAGATTAGATAGATAGATAGATAGATAGATAGATAGATAGATAGATAGATAGATAGATAGATAGATAGATAGATATTACGTCTGTCGATCTGTCTGTGTGAGTGTCTGTACAAGACATAAAAGACAAGACATACATATTCTAAGCATCCAATCAGTAGGTTTAATGTTCCTGAACTATTTAAACGGCATAGAGATATGTTGGCATGCCGGAACCATTTTGCGATATCCGTCAAATGTAACCATGGTAACTGGAATGATGCAACGATTACAATAAGCGACCGTTACTAAGCAGCGATGGAGCCATGGATGTCCTGCCTGATATTTCAAAGGTGTGGTGCAATGAGTGTGTTTACGGACATAGGGATGGTAGGAGGAGAGAGAGAGGGGAAACACCAGAGATGAGGGAGGCAGGTGTGCGGCTCACAACGATATCGATACCTTTCATAGGCGAAGCCAAGTGGTAGGTTCATTGTCATTCTTATACTCATACAGGTGTAGAGTAAGTAATAAAATGTGCACTCGTATATTACTTTTAAGAATGTATTCCCAAGTGCAAACATCGGAGTGACTGAAACCAGCCTGAAACAAGTCTATGTGTTTAAGTAGTTGGGTACCTTCATAACAGTACATTGAAGGTGTATTCATCATCGAGTGCCTTGCCGACCGGCGTGAGCATTTATGCTTCTTCACAAATTGCGATCCCAGACGGCATGGATCAATCCATGTATTGACTCTCACTCATGCTGCCATGAAACAAGACTGTCAAGAATTTTCTGCCTCTGTCTTCCTCTACCACTCTTTCTACAAATCGTTCCTGTTGTCACAACACGATCCAGATTTTGTCTAATCATAAAGTGGCCAAACAATGATGACTGCTTCTTTCTGATGTTTGTGATAAGTTGTCACTACGTCTTAGCCTTCCCTCAACATTTCCACATTTATCATGTTGGCTGTCCAATGAATTTTCAGCATTCTTCTATAAAACCACATCTCCAATGCTTCTGGGGATTATTTTCGCTTGTTTACTAATTGTCCGGGAATCGCGACCGTATGCTAAAACTGGTTCTATGTAACATGCAAGAATTATTTTCAAACTTCAAATGACAAGGACATATTGCATTATATGTTCTTCATGTGATAGAATGCAGTATTTGCTTGTCGTACTCTGTTCTTCACCTCTGCATCTTCCTTTCTCTTCAACGTTTGTTTATCAATTAAGGTGAGAAAAATAGTTCTTAAGAGCTATTTCTAACCAATCCTGATATACAGAAGCGAATCATGCACAAATAGTGGACTATTGTGGAAGTGTCTGGAAGCTGTAGCGATATGGTTATATTTTTTGTTTGTTTTAGAAGAATGGTGAAAAGACTGGGCGGATAAAATGACGATATCTTGAAAGAAGCTAACTTACAGAGAACTGGTTAGTCGCACCAAAAGATGACAGCCAACATTTTATGGTTGATTGATTGATTGATTGATTGATTGATCTAGGAACCGACATCACAGCATTCGGGACATTCCCATAAGCACTCCGTCCCCATCCTCAGCAACCAGCGAAGAGTTATGGTTATTTTATGGTTGAGAAGGAGAGAGCTAGAGTACACTGTGACAACTCGAAGGTTGGAGGGAAGGAGGCGGCGGTGGTGGGAGCGGAGACAGAAAGAACAGATGTTGGGCAGACTGACATAAGAAACTTTGGTACCGACTGTGATTGGCAGTACGCGAGACAGAAGCGAAAGGCATGATCACCAACTCCAAAGGCATGGATTATAAGAAGAAGAATATTCATATATACAAATTCATGGTTTCTTAAGGTGTGATGATCCGTTTCTGTATCGCTCTCTCTTCTCATCTTTTTCCTCTTGTACCTTGCGGTGTCGAGGTGAAGTATAAACAGTGGGAGAATGCCGGTTTATGGGATTCATGTATCGAGATTCCCACAGACTCTGCTATTCCCTCTGTCCATCGTTTACGTGGTCACCCTCTTATTCTGCTTCCATTTGATCTGTACATTATTGCTTGTTGTGGTATACTGTTAGTTGGTAACCTAGTTACATGGCCAAACCATTTGACTTGCTGCCTACTAATAAAATCTACTGCTGCTATAACCCACACTTTAGACCTGAATTCTTCATTTCTGATTTTCTCTCTTCTTGATACAATGAGTATTCTTCTCAGGGATCTCATTCCTGTTGTGATTTTCTTTTTTCTGTTTCTGTATCTCGAACTCCTCCATTCCAAACTAAAGCACAGCCATGCCTATTTCGTGACGTATCACTCACCGTGAAACTGCTACATAGGTCACATAGCCAAAACCGTCCAGATTCTGACGGAGGAAGTTATATATCTCTAACTCCATCTCTTCCTAGTGGAAAAGGCAACTAGCTTTTTCAGACAAAGGAGAAAAATAGGTTGTCCGGTGTGCCACATCGCCTTCGTCAGAAATCGTAAAACAGTTATACATTAGAAAGAGTCGGTCGTAAACCCTCCGTTCTGGAAAAGTCAGAAACTCTCTACAGTCGAATGTTTCTAGTGTATTTAGATCCAGATATTCACAACCTGCGTTCCTCTCCGGTTCTACGGAGTTCGTGCACAATGTTGAGATTATGGCGGCGTATTTCGACAGAGAAGGGCCGAGGTAGCTCTGCAGTAGCACGCTTATCTGTCATGTGTTAGAATTCCATTGAACCGGCGATGTATATATTTTAAAAACAAAATTAACCTGGGCTTGCAGATTGACCCAGTAATAAAATGGGCACTCTGAAATCTTCTGGAAAGTAAAGGTTGCCGGCGTGGTGTTGACCATATCACCCATCAAGTGCAGATTTTCCCCCCTTATCCTTTACATGACATCGCTGCCAACACCAGCATTTTACCGCCGTTGTTGATTTCTTGGCAAGATTACGCTCAGTAGTTTGCCATTGCTTTCTGAGCGTCCGGCTCACTTATCACCAACGCGGCGAGAACCGCTACCAATTCTCGCGCGCTGCGAGACCCTACGTGAATAAAAGGGATTACGAAGAAAGTCGTTAAACTCTCGGCCAGGGAGACCGGCAAGTGCAGATTAGTATATACAAATATGGGGCTGGCAATACACGCTCAGTACTCCTCACGTCTCAGAAAAAGGTTCTTCAAAGGATAAAACTGAAAGCGAAAAGTTAGCCTCGCTGTGTTATGAATATGGCCAACATATCCAACCCTATCCAGTCATCTAAAACACGTGAGAAAACAATAGAACAAACATGAATTCTTGTGCTGTAGAAAATTCACCATAATTAACATGCAAAGACAACTAGTCCTTTGAAGTGAGTGAGGCCGAGTAAAAAAAACTGACTGTTTGTCTAGGGCAGTGGTTCTCAACCAGTGGGGAATTCCCCCCCCCCCAGGGGATATTTTAGGGTTTCCAGGGGGAAATGAAGACCATTTCAAGATCGCATTAATACAAGAACCGATTACTTGATATTGTTTTTCCCTTCATACTTTACAGTTATGTACGTCTCATCCTTCTAAAATTCATTTTATAAAGTAAGTAGACCCACAAATCACGTTTTATGTGGACGTCTAGACATGTTTTAGTATATGCTATTAAATTTACCTTCCATTTTTACGTATACTGTGTAGGGGTGGGGGAATTTTTAGATAGAAAATATGAAAGGGGGGAATGACGTTCTGAAAATACGGTGAAGGGGGGCACGGGCCAAAAAAGGTTGAGAACCACTGGTCTAGGGATTGTCTGCCCATGTATGTGACGTAACAGGCGAGGGATTTACCTGCCAGTTTACGGATGGAAAGAGGTCTGCCACAAGGTGCTGTAGAGCCACCGGTTTTCTTCAGTCGTGTCAAACTTACAGTAATGAACGTAAACAAATACGGCACCAAACAACTCCACTCCATCAAAAACGGTATGGGAAAGTCTTGAACATGAAGGTAACCACGTATTTCGTTTGTTACATTAACGTGGGGGTCGGAGTGCAAACAAGGAAGGAGAAGAAGAAGTGTGAAGCGTGTAGAGTAAGACATTACAGAGATAATTTCCCTAGTCTTTCGCAACGTCCTGGTTTCTATTTTAGTCGTCGTGATTATACCATGTCACTCGATTAAAATAAGAATATAAAAATAACAGCTTTCAAAGCAATTGGAAATTTATGGAAGTTAAAGAAAATTTAAAATATTATCAAACTTACAATATTTAACTATGGCCTTAAATACTACTGCCTTATGGCTAGGAAACACGAAGAACGACTACAACAATTAATAACAGACAACAACTTATTAACTGGTGCCGCGCAAAACAGAAGCACTTCAACGATATGACAGAATTTCTCAGGCTGAACTTCGGGAGAGAATTACAAATAGAGAAAACAATATAACGAACGTCATTAAAGAACGTACAGAACGAGACCCCAAAACACACGGAGAATAGAATTAGAGATATCGATAGATCGTATGGGAGAACATGAAGATAGGACGACTGGCTGTGATCTGGTTGAGGGACTATCCTCCAGTGTGGGATAAAGGGCAGGAGAGGAAGAGACTAGATAACATGAGATAAGGACGAGAGACTGAGACTGACGCTGCGAAAGTCCCACCCAAATAAATGCAATTGTACTCAAGTTTTGTCGGCACCTCATACAGATAGCATTATAGACCTCTTTATCAATGATGGAGATACTACAGCTGAATATTAGACCATGCCAAATAATAGAAATATCGCAATGCTCATATCCTATCCGAAGATGCGTAATCACATAAAGAAAACCCTTCAATAACCGTTATGAAAGGTGAAAAACATCTAATCGCAGAAGAAATGTGGTTTCTGAGGAAAATTCAAAGTATGGATAGTCCTGCAAGAAACAAATGAAAACAGAACACTGATAAGGGCAATTAGACGCAGGAAGTCAGGATACTTTAGACATGTTAAGTGGCGTGAGTATAAACGAGAAAACTTAGTAACAATTTGCAAAATTGATGTCGAAAGAGTGGATGGAAAACACAGAGAGATAAACACCAGGTTTGCTTGACCAGATGACATCATCTGAGATGGAAGACACAGAGAGACAAACACGAGGTTTGCTTGGCCAGATGACATCATCTGAGATGGAAGACACAGAGAGATAAACACGAGGTTTGCTTGGCCAGATGACATCATCTGAGGTGGAAGACACAGAGAGATAAACACGAGGTTTGCTTGGCCAGATGACATCATCTGGACAATAACGTCGACCTGATCGAAGACTGGTGATCGGCTGACATGGCAAATCATGACCGCCAACGCTTACCGGCATGGGACATGATTATGATGATAAGAAGCCTTACTCAGCTGGGACAGATAGGTAGTGCAAGAACAGACATGCATTTGATCTTACAATAAACAAATACAATCACAGCACAACGTTTCGACCTACTGTTTTCTTCAAGTAAACACAATGTACTACCCAACAGCCAATAGAAATGAAGACGACGAAAACAAAGATACTATAGTGAACGTTTTTGAGTGTGTGTGGCGCTAGCTTGCTTTGAACTCACGCATAATTCATACACACTACTTCTAGTAGTTCCTGGCTGAATATTGCGTCTGTATTAGCTTTCCCTATTGCCAGTGTCCATCTCCATCAGACAAGTACCTCAAAAGTGAGGTCGCCCGATGGAGAGGGACACTTTAGACTTACTTGTAATAAACATCACCAAGTCAAAGACGAAAAGTCAACATCATAGTTCAACTGACCGGAGAAGGGTTTTAACCCGCTATCTCGGCATGAACACAACAGATGTTTAAGAACGAGCGTTCTTATCCATTCGGCCATGCTGACCTCTACAATGTCATGTGAGATGAATAGAATGTAATTAGACCCAAAAGGGGGAGGGGGGGGGTATTTAGAATAATACACCATATACGTGGGTTTGCTTTCTATCTGCATGGCTGAGATCACAGGTGCAATTTTTCTGAAGACAAGAGCTACAGCGTTCGTGCTTTGTACGATGATCTCGGCAAGCTGCTGGCCGTTCTTCGGAGACAGACCGAGCCAGATGGATTCAAGCCTAGTGTAATGTAATGAAACCGATTCTTCACTTTACCTTTATTCGTTTAAGCCACAAACAATGTGTGCGTGATTTATTGCCTGGCATATTTTATCGTATCAAGTCAGGTGCATATTGCAAATTTATATATGTTTTTCATCTTGCTAAAGGCTACTTTCGCCATGGCGATTCTTGTTCTAATCTCTACAAGGCATCTCCCATCAGATGATATGACTGTTCCGAGATAATTGTACCGATTCACTTGTTGAAGAATATTCCCATTTACTTGTATATTACATTGTGGTATTTCGTTCTTCCTAGTGACGACCATAATTTGTGTCTTTTTACAATTTAATTCTAATCCCAGTTGTTTACTGTGTGCAACTACCGCATCCACTAATTGTTGCAGATCCTGCTCATTGTCTGCAACCAATACTTTATCATCTGCATGTCTAATGTTATTGATGTTTCGTCCTCCAATGCTGATTCCATTTATATCTTCTACATTTCTGAAAATATTTTCACTGTATAGGGAAAAAAGATCTGGAGACATTACACATCCCTGCCTAACACATCTCTTAATAGGCTGATATTGTCCCACTTCATTATCAATCCTTATGGCAGTTTGTTGTTTCCAATATATGTTTATTTTTATAAGTCTAATGTCTTTCCCATTAATTTGTACATCTGCAAGCATATCCACAATGTTGACATGTCTAACTCTATCAAAAGCCTTTGTGTAGTCAATAAAGCAAAGGTGCATATCCTTGTTTACTTCTATAGCACGTTCAATAACTGTTCGCAGCATATACACAGCATTTACTGTACCCTTTCCTTCTACAAACCCACATTGTTCTTCCCCTATTTCAGGTTGTATTTTCTTCCTCACTATTTGCATGATAATTCGTAGCAAAATCTTTGTGATGTGACTCATTATACTTACTGTGCTATGTTGATCACATTCCAATGCTCCTGATTTCTTTGGGATTGCAATAAATACATAGTTACATAATTCAGAAGGTATATCTCCAGTATCATATAATGTGTTCAGCAGTCTGGTGACTTGCTCTGGTCCAAATTTTCTAAAGCTTTAATCATTTCTGTTGTGATGTTATCTGCACCGGGGGCCTTGCCAGCTTAAAACAAATGACATGGTGCCCCTAGTATGGCGACATATCGCCCTTCTGTACACATGGGGAGGCACATTTGGCGATATACAGTAAGCGTCATCACTACTTCTGTCTTATTGTTATTCATAATACAGTTTTAAAATTATCTGCTATCACTAGTGGTCAGTTGGACTTAAACGTGCACCTCACGTTCAGAAAGCAATGGAAAACTACTGACCGTTAAATTGCCTAGAAAATTAACCTGGGGTTGGGTTTCGGGCTGATCGCAGCGTCCTGCAAAGGGACACGCAATTTAAATTAAAAAAAAAAAAAAATAAGAACCACGACTGTATTAATCACTTCTGATCAACGGCCTCTCGCTATTAAAACAAAAGTTAAATACGGTTATAGCTGGTAATGTGAATATATTGACTTCACATCCTGTGATCGGTCAGTCGCATTAGCCATCAAATACCACTCCCACTCAAGGCCCATATTTTTTCGCCCCTCTCTCGTTCGCTCTAATCTTCCTGGGAACAATTCAAAACTTGTAAAGCCACTAGGAGCAATGGAATTCCCAAGTAACTTCCATTCATAAAATCTTCGGCAACGCTCGGTTTATGCACGAGTCAATCATTGAATGCACAGCGCGTGCGTGGTGTTTTGGAAATCCCCACACTTCTTGTAAAAGTGATGAGGCTCTGTCGGGGAAAAATTACCCAGGAGAACACGGTTTGCGTAATGTTCTACAAATAGACCAACACCGGGTTAGAAACTTCAGTTTTGCTTGACTGCTCCGAAGTAGAAGGTTGAAATAACGACTACAAAAAGAAACCAGTATATTACAGTGTTACTGCTTCCTTCATTCTTTACTGGATCGTAAACGGACACACACACAGACTAACGCATAATTATAAGGTAAGAAACAGCTTAAAAAGCCAAATAAATTCACCTTAAAATAAGCAAGTGGGTGTACTTTGTTGACCGCTTTCACGAGACCCGGTTTCCACATGGGCTTGGCTTCGGTAAACTTCGGCATAATTCGGAAACAAACATCGTTTACTAAGATTATATGTTCACAAACTCGTTATTTAAGAGAGACAAAGTTACGATAGTAATTCCAAGCATGCTGTCGTGATTCTTTTATGGGTAAGTATTCTGATTTTGAAAATAGTAGGCAGTAGCTTTTATTCCGCCGGCTCTTTTAGATTTGGAACTGCCGATGCATTTTTAATGTTCGCAGCTTACACATAGGTCCACGTAACTTTTCGCCGTTATCCGAGAAGTCTGGACGTTCGATCCACCATAAGAGTAGCGGTAGCGAGATAGCTAGACGCTTGCTGCCCGGGGTTACGGGTTCGAGTACACATCGAAGCGAATCGTTTCAAATCCCAGGTCCATCCAACCTAAACTGGGTGCCATAAATGTCTTGAGAAGTGCAGGCGACCGGCATGGTATTGACCACATCAGCCTGGGAGTGCCGATTGTTTTATACAGAGTAGGCCCTATGGGTCTAGCCGCATGGACACGGCAAGGTACAAGAGGGACAACACGAGATCAGATGAGATGGGATGGATCTTGCACAATATGCCCAGTTTAAAACACGTAGACATGTCCTTTACTTTACTTCTTTACACCGCACACACCGTGAAGCTGAATCGGTCCGCTCTAGTCAAGAGTGAACCGTTACTCGACTTTCTTCCTTCCCCTAGAGGATATACCTAGCACCAGGAGAGAGCAGGTGCGATAGTTGCTATTCCAGACACAGAGATATGCTTCAGTGGTAGAAATAGAACTTTAAACAGAATGTTATAAGGCTGGTCGGGGGGGGGGGGGAGAGAGAGAGAGCGAGAGAGGTTTTGCACAAGACAAGCCTTTGGATAGTGATGAATCTCTTCCCCTGCTTGCATGGAGAGTGTTACATTACCCTGGTCCCCTTCTCCCATCCAGCTAGAGAGATGCATTTTCAAAACTTCTTCCGTCCTTCCAATTGGAGAGATAAATGACCAGTAATACAAGTCACCAGTGATCCATCAGTTATTCCAGCCACAGAGAATAAATTACCGAAGATCATTCTGCCCTCCAGCCAAAGAGATAAATTGTCAAATATCACCCCCCCCCCCCCTTCCTCCTCCTCGTTCAGCCAAAGAGTTAAATTACCAAAGATGTTTCCGTCATTCCAGCCAAAGAGATACATTCTAATAACTGATCCTGAACATGGGGGTTGTTTTAACGGGCATCTTGTATTTTCTCAACCGTGACCAAACCACATCCCGCATACACAAGCAATAGAAGTAAGTGGTGTAACCGGAGCGGACCTATACATGGCCACATACGTGGTGTAACCGGAGCGGACCTCTACATGGCCACATACGTGGTGTAACCGGAGCGGACCTCTACATGGCCACATACGTGGTGTAACCGGAGCGGACCTCTACATGGCCTCATACGCGTCTATGCGCACCCGGGACAAGCCGGAGTATAAGGTACAGAACTCGTTGACCGGCTAGCAAATAATGTACCAATACGAGAAGAAGCATGGACAGGGCTGATATAGTCAGTACAGTGGGGACTCAGTTGGTGGATACTGACAAGACTCTGACGCCAACCTAGGAGTGAAACCGAAGCACCTCATTGCTGTTTTTGAGGTAAAGAGAGGAGATATCATAACCAACACCTCATGGAACAGTTAATCATAGATATATTCCAATGGCTGCATCATCGGAAGAATTAACATCTATGGGAATACCATACGTTGTTCCGCATAGCATAGCATGACATAACATAACAACCAGGCTGTTGTGAGTAACATACATACTCCTAACAACGATGGACGACTGGTAAAGAATGCTGTCACTACTGGACAGGCACAGTGGATACCCTCTGGGGATACTCCATCCGTCCAGAGGCTTGCCTTGTGTAGAAATTTTCACCAATAACAGTCTTTCTCCATAATATCTTTGACAGCAATATTTCTCTGTGCATCTGTACAGAAGTTAGTCTACATGTGTTCCCTCACTAGTCGGTGACTTAGGCCAAGATTTCTATAGAGAGCTCCTCTGCCTAGTGGCCAGGATTTCTATAGAGAGATCCTCTGCCTAGTGGCCAAGATTTCTATAGAGAGATCCTCTGCCTAGTGGCCAAGATTTCTATAGAGAGATCCTCTGCCTAGTGGCCAAGATTTCTATAGACAGCTCCTCTGCCTAGTGTCTGGAACGTAAGACCATAACCAGCAATAGTAACCATAACTACATGTGGGTTGCTCCACAGATAAATCCGCCACGGGATTACACGGTTACACGACACCCAGTGATTGACTGACTGATTGATTGATTGATTTAGGAACCGACATCACAGCAATCGGGACATTCCCATAAGCGCTCCGTCCCCATCCTCAGCAGCCAGAGAAGAGTTCCAATACTAATAGTACCAGTAGCAATCTGATTATATTTTCGTCTCGCCTTTCCTCTGAGCGTCAGTCATCGGCCAGATCCCCTCGCTGTCGCATTCTTGCTAGACTATGGTGATCCATTTGCTCCTCCGAGGTGTACACGTGCTCCCACAAGGCCGCAACCACGTCTGCCTTATCATGCATCAATGCAACACCACCCAGTTTGGAGAGCTAACCGGGTACTCTACCTTGTCCCGTAAGTTTAGTAGAAGGAAAGAGGTACAATGCACCTACTTTGAAACCTACTTTTGCACTCCCCAACCTCATCGTTCAGCGCAATCCTCAGCCTCACCGTTCAGTGCAATCCTCAGCCTCACCGTTCAGTGCAATCCTCAGCCTCATCGTTCAGCGCAATCCTCAGCCTCATCGTTCAGCGCAATCCTCCGCCTCGTCGTTCAGCGCAATCCTCAACCTCCTCATTCAGCGCAGTCCTCATCGGCATCGCTAAATGTACACAGATGTTTTGACTTGTGCTCACCTGCAGATCAGTCATTGTGATATCAACGAATCTGTCGACGGGAAAACAGACAGATAGAAGGGGGATTGGGCAGGCAGGCAGACTTAAAGACCGAAAAGAAAGATAGATGGATAGACATTCTGACGGATAAATAGACATACAGCAAAGACAGACAAGACATCCAGACAGGTAGCTAGATAGACAGATAGACTAACTAATGATACGGATACACATGAAGGTGAGTATGGTGGGTAGGTAGGTACAGTCGGAGAAAGACATGTATATTCTATAATAAGCCCCCCCCCCCCCCCCACCCCACATCTACAGGTAATTTATATATAAATACATACCGCTTATTTACGAGTAATCAAGTCTTGCATTTATGGTACTTGTGGAGCTGGAAATCCCTTGTGATTTGGGATTTCCAGGGCAATTTCACGTTTGTCTGGCGTGGTGGATGTGTGGACGGCTTTAAGTTCTTATGGGACAACCTGTTTTAGGAATAGATGTTCTACCGCATCCTTTCTTTTGCCCTTTTCCTTGATAGATCTTTGATATTACTACTAGACTACTTCTACTTTTGCTACTACTGAAACTATAATTCTACGACAACAACAACAACAGCAACAACAACAGTAACAACAACAACAGTAACAACAACAGCAACAACAACAACAACAACTACTACTACTACTACTACTACTACTACTACTACTACTACTACTACTACCACTACTACTACTACTACTACTACTACTACTACTACTACTACTACTACTACTACTACTACTACTACTACTACTACCACCACCACCACTACTACTACTACTACTACTACTACTACTACTACTACTACCACCACCACCACCACCACTACTACTACTACTACTACTACTACCACGGTACTGTTTAAATAAAAAAATTAAAACTGTCATCTGCTGCCTATAGTACCTTGCAGTGTAGGGGGGGGGGGGGGTGTCTTGAGCCAGGAGAATTAATAAGGCCGCCTGGCTAGTGCAGTCGCCGCGAACTGTTCAGGCTAGGCTTTTCTTTTTACCCCTGACAGAAAGAAAATCTATACGGTACTACTATCACTAAAATAGCAATAATAATAGTACTGCTAGTAGAAGCAATAACAGTAGTAGTAGTAGTAGTAGTAGTAGTAGTAGTAGTAGTAGTAGTAGTAATATCAATCGTAGTCGCAATAGTAGCAGCAATAGTACTAGTAGTAGTAGTAGTAACAGCAGCAGTAGTAGTAGTAGTAGTAGTAGTAGTAGTAGTAGTAGTAGTAGTAGCAGCAGCAGCAGCAGCAGCAGTATTAGCAGCATCCTAATACTAAAAGTAGTAGGAGCATCCGTCGTAGTAGCAGTTGTTGTTGTATTATCAGCATCCTATTACTAGAAGCAGTATTAGTAGTAACTCATCTTGTTCTGGTCCATCTAATCATCATCTAGAGTCGCCCGCCCTCCAGAAGGCCATGTTACAACGGGTATGAGAACTCCTTACGTTCATCAGGTCGTCTTGCCACCAGAACCCAGCGGTGTTCTAACCAGACGACTGGGTTTTCACATTCATTCTCTCAACACACAGGGTATAATGCACCCGGGTTATGAATGACTGCATTATGCACAACCCCCCAGCCAGAGTCGAGCGTCTGCTTACAATGAGACATATTTTAATGCTGCATTTATGCCTAGCCGTGCTCTATGGAATCATTCTGCTGTTTATATTCTGCTGCGCAAGCTTACATTCATTCATATATTCGCCTGTGTACTCTTTCATCTAGTCTGTATTTGTATTTCTATCAGTATCCTTCTTGTTCGTATAGCTGTTGATTTATTACTCGTGGAGGATACAATTTTCTTCATTCACAATCATCAAGTTAGAGCCTATCTTTATCTTGGTTTTGGAAGTCGAATTGTGCAACTTATTTTCAAGATACAGAATTAAAGTAGTTGTCATTGTGTTTTTGTTCATTATTAAAGGTTGCATATCCGTTACAGGACGTCGCAGTCAACCCCAGCCTTTGTTAGCTGCGATTTCTTGGAAGTATTTTGCCATTGCTTTTTGAACGGTCGACACTTATACCATTGTATGAAAACTATCGCAAGGCGCTCTGCTGTCAAATCGCCCGTAGCTGTGTTTCGAAAGTGGTATGCAGGATTACAAATTGTGTCCGCAACCCCTTCGCCGCGACTGCATGGATCTTTTGTTCATGGGTGCACACTTAGCTATTGACATACTTTTTTGTTCTATCATGGGTGAAGCCAGTTGTTCGTATTTCTCAGCCTTCAGAACTGAGTCAGTTTTTTCTATCATGGGTGAAGCCAGTTGTTCCCATTTCTCAGCCATCAGAACTTAATCAGTTTTTTTCTATCATGGGTGAAGCCAGTTCCCATTTCTCAGCCATCAGAACTGAGTCAGTTTTTCTATCATGGATGAATGAAGCCAGTTGTTCCCATTTCTCAGCCATCAGAACTGAGTCAGCTTTCTCTTCTCCTTTAAAAGGTCAGCATGGAGAATAGATAAAAGCGTTCGTTATTAGACAACCGGTGTGCTGATGCCAAAGTAGCGGGTTCAATCCCTATATCGGTCAGTTGGGCTAAAATGTTGACTTCTCTTCCTTGACCCGGGGACGTAAATCCAACGATTAACGCAAATAAAAAATTCAGTTTGAGAAACAAAAGAATGCGAAACCGCGGTACGAAATAAGGGTGTTGAAATCAGTATTCAGTTTTCCTGTTTTTGTTTTCTGTTTTCGATCAGTGAAACTTACTTTGGTGTTAATCTTTCAAAGTCACAAGAGACGACTTTTAATGTTCGTCATCTTTCACGGTCGTTTAAGCGTACATCTTACTGTCATAATAGCTCTGTCTGTTGTCTGCATCTGTTGGGCACAGTTCTGTTTTGTCTGGATCATTAGAGCAGTTTCTTCTTCTTGCTTAATCCTCGGGGTGACATTTTTTGTGTGTGTTTTCTACCTCTCGGCACCACAGGCACCACTGGGAAGGTATGAATACCCTTTTAGCGCAATCTGTCATTACATTAACAGATATTAATACCTGTTATACGGTGAGATACCAGAAAAAAGAAAAATAAAACACACACACACAAAATTCTTGGGAAAACTATCTGCATTCTGCAAGTTAGTAAGTGAATACGGTGTTACGGTGCCAGACCTGTACTTCTACAGACCAGTTGGCACTAGGTAGGTGATGTGATCAGTATCACACAAGCCTCCCTTACTTCCCTAGACATTCCTGACCCAGCTGTGGATCGAACCATGACCACCAGATCTGCAGGTGAGTGTCTAGTCACTACACTACTGCGACTCCCGCTGGAACTCTGAATTAGATCTACTTTCTTTAAACTAATCAATCTTTCCTCTTCTATGCTTGGGTGTGCAGTTACCCAACCTTTTTGTTTGGTCTTTCTTCTTCTTATCCTGGCGTGTGGAGTATTATCCGGTCTTTTACCATTTGTAGTTTGTCCTGTTGTCTTGTAAACGTAACAAGTAAAGGACCTTGTCCCACACCTCAAGGCGCTGTTGCGAAGTTGTTACGGACGCAATTCGTAATCCCACATACCGCATGCGGAACACAGCTGCGGGGGATTTGGCATCAGACCGCCTTGCGTTGGTTTTTTTTTTTTTTTTTTTACCAAATGGCATGAGTTCCGATCGTTCAGAAAGCAATGGAAAACTACTGAACGTAAACTTGCCAAGAGATCATAAACAGAAAAAAACTGGTTGACTGCAACGTCCTGTAAAGGATATATGCATTTAACTTTAACTAGCACTTCACACCCCAACGGTACTATCTGCTATATGACAACCTTTATTTACCTTTCCTCTTATACCTTGGAGTGTCGAAGTCCTAATTTTTCAGTAATAATTTACTGCTGCACAGTCTCAATGGGACTAAACCAAGGACCTTCTTGTCGCTAGACTGGGGGTGATAAGGTCGACACAAGTAATTTCAGCTCACATATCCCGCCGTCTGGCTTCTACTTTAAAGAAAAATCTGCAAACTGCCAGACAGGGAAGATTTAAACAACAAAAAAATCCCCAAGACGTGTTAGCAGGTTGGTTTTCCTGCTTGGCATGAAGCCATAAACAGGGGTCGGGTTATTCGGCGCCCCACAGACAGAAAGAAAGAAAACCGTTGATCCGCATGTGTGTTTTATTTGAAGGAAAATTAGCCAGCCTGGTGTGTATGCGTGTGGGTGTTTGTATGAGCGTAGGTTGTGTGTGTATGTGTGTATAACCGATGCCGCTCCCCTCGCCGAGCCACCTGAAACATATACCCAGTGGCTCGACGAACACGGAAAGTGTGTGATAAATTATAAATAGCTTAGATAACGGAATTGCAGTGAAGGTACAGTGGCTATGCACTTCATGCTAACTTGCCAGGTCGCCTGACTGTACACAGTTGTTCCTTGTGTGATTTGGTTACAATGCCGTAAGTTATTTCTCTATTTTTGCTTTGGCTTTTGTTGTGTTTATGAAGCGTAAGTCTGGTGTTTTCTTTAATATCATAGTTGTGTTATTACAGATGGATGCCATTTTTATTAAATACCAAAATATTTTATGTAGAGTGAATTCAATTGTTTGTTGAACCCCAGAATAATTTATGAGACAATGAATGAAGTATCAACTGTCGGTATATATATAACGCCATGGGATGTAATAGCGATGTGGTCAGTAACAGTCAAGGTCTTCTTGATACGCATTGAGGCGTGTCGAGTATTTGGTGCTGCCACCATAGACCCATCATCACTCAATGGATGTTGTGGCAATATCACGACTGCCGCCTTTATTTCCCATAATATTTCCAAGTACCCAGTTTTAAACTGAATCGACCTGAGAGGCCAAGTCAGTTTTCACACATCTTCCTCTCGGTGGGGATTTGAACATATTATCCCCGGGCTGGTAGAACGGAGCCATCCTCGCTTACAGATCCAGGCCCTGAAAAGCCAGTTTTCATAGTGAAAGCTGTGAGCTAGCCACTTATCTACCTCGGCTCCCTACAACACAGGGATTCACATATATTAGTTCACGGCTTTATAAGGGGTAGTTTTGTGCCTGAAGACGAGGATGGAGACTCTCTCAATGCGTATATATAATTTCATTCGTTTAATTATGATAGAATAGACTTTTCTAGACACGTTCTATGTATGTCTTGTTTGACAACCGTTCAGGAAAGTACTAATTTGTATTGCTCGTTTTTTACTTGATTTTAATCGTTTGGCTATCGTTGATCCGCCGACAAAGATTTGGGTGGAAATGTTGGCCAATATCAGCGTGTTCTTCCACCCGTCGGGATCCTCGGTCATAATGTGTGTCTTTATTTGGACTCCCGTTGGAGCTGGACAGCAGCAAACACCTTTTATCGATGCCCGTAGGTTGCTAAACTTGCTGTTATCCTTTCCCTCACCCAACTCCGAGCAATGCTGTATGTTGTACTACAGCGACTCAGTGTCTAGAATAATGCCGCATTATTACGTTCGATTACTGCTCATCCTTGCCTTGAGGACGTAAATTACAAGTACCTCAGGAGTCGGAGTGGGTTCACCTGATGGCGAGGGCCATTGGTAATAAGTAAAGCTAATCCCCACGCACTATTCAGCACAGTGCACTATTCAGTAGCTTAAGTTCAAAGCGAGCGAAAAAAAAGCAAACGGTGCCACTAACTCTAACATCAAATAGTACAGTGGTTCTCAACCGGTGGGGAATCCCCCCCCCCCCCATGGGGGGAATTTTAGGGTTTCCAGGGGGGGGGGAATTAAGATTATTTCAAGATCGTGTTAATACAAGAACCGATTACTTTATATTGTTTTTGCCTTAATACTTTACGGTTCTGTACGTTTCACCCTTCTAAAATTCATTTTATAAAGTAAGTAGACCCACAAACCACGTTTTATGTGGACATCTAAACTTGTTTTGGTATGCGCTATTAAATTTAGCTTCCATTATTACGTACACTGTGTAAGGAAAGGGGGGATCTTTATGTAGGAAATACGAAAGGGGGGAGTGACGTTCTAAAAATATGGTGAAGGGGGGCACGGGCCAAAAAAGGTTGAGAACCACTGGCCTAGCACATGTTTTCAGTGTATTCCAGTGTGTTCCCGCTAGATCACATGTAACAAGAGTCCATGTTGAGACGCATAGTTATAGTCATACTTTCTTGTGATACGATACCAAACATGAATGCCTCGTTCATTGAAATATACACAAATGACACGGGGTAAACTGAGGTCTGAGGTAGGTTTGTAAACATCCAGGGAATGATAGAATCTGGTTGGAATCTGCATCAGCAAGACGCCTGCTTAAGTGCTTTCTGTCTTCGTTATTGCTGCGCCTATATCCTCTGTTTCCAGCTTCCTCCTCATCTTCGTCGTATATGTCCTCCTGCTCCTCCTCTTCTTCTTCGTCTGCATCTCCTCCTCCTCCTCCTCCTCCTCCTCCTCCTCCTCCTCCTCCTCCACTCTTGTCTCCCCTTCTTCCTCTTTTTCGTTATCCGGAGCCTGGGTTTGAGTAGACATTGGCGATCGTGAATCCCCACTCCCCTGGGCCACCTGCAACGCATTGATGTTGACGATAATTATAGTTTTAAGTTATCCACCTGCTCAACTACCGTTTCTGTAGACACACCACTTACAATCATTTGTCTGGGGGGGGGGGGGGTATGAGTAATCTGATAACGTCTGCGGTGTCAGTTCTTCGGCATTTGCTTTCATCTCAGCCCACGAATACTCGCAACATTCATGTTTTCACGTATTCCGTTCTGTATTCCCCTTGAGTGCAAGTGTTTTCATATCACTATTGTCTTACTGTAGTTATTTTACTGTCGTTTCTGTTCTTTGTTGATGGTCTTGTTTCCTGATGAAGATTTTTCGCGCAACGTTATCTGTAGTTTGTGATTATGTCCTGCAAAGATTTATAGCATACGTAACTCAAAACAACAGTTGGATATGTAGTAGGAGACAGGTAACATCTTTGCCGGTTACCTGTAGGCGAAGACATTATTCTTGTCAGTGAGGGAGAAGAAATAATTAGCCAAGCCCTAACAATTACGTGTTTAAATCCAGCTAGACCAGAGACGGACATTCGGTGAGGTGATTTAAAAATCCTGGACTTTCCTAGATCCGGTCACGTTGCGTGTTATTTGACGTAGTGGGTTTTCCCGCTGAACATTCGTGCTGTCTCCACTTTTAATCAATAAATACGGTTGTTTATCGCATGTGATACATGTAATCGATAAGTAAGTATGATATTATCTTTACGTCATTACTTATATGCTAAAGACGGGATCCACACGAGAAATTACCGATACAAATTTAGTTTTATTGTAATGACATTCGGAATTGCCCCTGTTCTATTTTCTCGCGCCTATTTATGTTCAGGCTTCTGGTCCCCTGTGAAGGTTTTCTTCGTGAAGATGACAAGAGCTGTGTTGCTGGTAAGTTTTCGGGTGTAGATGTCTAAGACTAGCTATTGAGAGCATGCTTCTGTAGATTTGTTTGTTTGTTTGTTTGTTTCGTTTTGTTTTGCGCTTGCTCTCTTTGAACTCAAGCGTAGTCTATATACACTAGTTCCAGTAGTGCTGGACTGAATTTTTAGGTGTGGATTAGATTTCCTTATTAACAGTGTCCCTCGCCATCAGGCTAACCCACTCCGACTTCAGATGTACTTGTAATTTACGTCCATAAGTCAAGAACCAGAGGTCAACATTTTAGTCTAACTGTCGGTGTAAGCGTTGAACTCCTTACCTCGGCATCAGCTCACCGGATGTTAAGAACACGCATCCTTTCGGCCATGCTGATCACCGTCTTCTACAGATGTGCAAGACTTTATTCCAGATCAGGCTTTCTCTGTAGACCCCAGGCTTCTGGATCAGGTGAACTTCTTCTGTAAATTCCCAGTGGTCATTCTTCAGTAGATGAAAAGGCTCCACGCCTAGGTAAAGTTGTTTTTATTAGGTACCCAAGATTCTGTCCTCGGTATAACTGCTCACTAAGTCTGCTCTATTATTCAATACTACATATAATTGTACTAAAATGCAAATAACACCTTAAGGTAACTTAACACCTTAACAAAGAATAGGAATACAACATTTAATAACTCAAATGGAAGCTATGTCATTGTAGAAATTAATACAATTTAGTCGTCTGTGCTACAGTACTTTGTTTTTTTAAGATTGTAAAGGACCATCTTCACTGCACACCGATAAAGCGATAAGTGTTCATTCTCTAGCCTGCTTCTACTGATTTTACAAGGAGAATCTAGACATGGGTCACCAACTCTGCGACACCAACGAGAATTCTTATATGTGTTTGTGTGCATATGTGTTTGTGTGCATATGTGTTTGTGTGCATATATGCGCGCGTGCTCCTGCGTCTGTGCCAGGTATAATAAATATGTGTTGGCTAGATTTCTAAATGTGAATTTATAGACTGGCATGAGAAATAAATGCATAGTATTAATTGGCATTTATAGTGAGGGAAGGCAAGACGTAGAGGTCAGAGAACACATCACAGCATACAAATCGAAAGCTGTAGACACACAAGGATTGGAACCTGCCACCTCCTGATAAGAGTTCCCCCACACAGGAACAAGTGTACTTCGACTCACTGCCAAATAACCAATGTAGCGTTTTTCGTGTAGTTGTGTGTCTGTTTGTGTTTGTTTGTTCTGTGCTGACGAAGGCTTTGGCCGCAACGTCCATTTTGTTTCTTGTAATTGCCTTCTAGTAAAGCTCACGATCTACATCTCGTTATTTTCCCGGTGATTCATTCATTGCCAAATAAACGCCCTAAAGAAAGTACCATCATTAGTCAGTGCTTCTTCAATGGCCTCTAGGGGTTTCCCCCGCAACCGATATATCTATGGCTGGACAGTCTCAGATATTCTATGAGGAAAGTAACTGGCCATCTCATGATCTAGTAGTGTTTGTGCAAGCTTTCACACGGCACAGCCTCATTACATCACGTGTCATGAGATTCTTGTATATGTGTCAATCACTGCCTATAGTACCTGGCGGTGTACGACAGGGAAGTCTTGAACCTGGGGAATTAGGGTCACCTGACTAATTCAGTCACCACGACACGAACTGTGAGCGTTAGGGTTTTCGATCACCTTACAGGGGATTCGGACTCGAAATTTCCGAAAGGGTGCCCGAAGTTCTAGCCGTCCGGCCAGACACTCCTCTATATCTTACACGACATATCGAAATCTCTGGCGCGGTAGATGAATACTGGGCAATCTGCCGAACATTCCCGAAATGCTCCTTTGAAAAAAAAAAAAAATCTCCCCTCTTCGTCATGCAATGATGAAATTCCCGGATCTGTCTACCAGAAATAACACGCTGCTTTAGATATAGACAATCGGGCAGGCCTCTTCTTCATTACATTTTAGCAGTTTAACACGGAGTGTGTCTAACTCAGCCCAATTGTGGTTTTCAGCATTCACTTTACCCGAGAAACGAGATTTATTGTGTAAAAATTCACAATTTCTAACTATACTTCAATGAAACTGTAACTACAAGATGGATACTTCTTTTGCCGTAAGTAAAATAATTACTGACATGTTTGTCATTTGTTACTGGCATAGTTATCAGTTGTTTCTTGGTTTGTCGCATGCTACAAATTGTGTGTCGACCAAGGCGCGATGTGGTCAGTATTTTACGTCAGACTCGATGAGGATTCGAACATAGGAAAGAGAGTGTAAACCACTGCGCTACCACGACTCACTGTGGGTATATGGTGCTAGCTCTACAATGTTCTAACCCAGTCGGCGCTCACTGATAACGTGGTTTATATGAAACCGGCCGCCTGTACTTTCTGGAACATTTGCTGGTACTCGTTTTAGGCTGTGTCGACCAAGAGGCCTGGGTCAATTAAAACAGGAAAACAACAACGGCTCGATAAGGATTGGAAGACACGACTTCCGGGCCCGCGGGTAAGCGTGCTAGCCACTGTGTAACTACTGCTCTCGGTTTATACATTTCAAGTTGCGTGTCCTTCGCAGGACGGCGATCAACCCCACCCTCATGATGTTCTCTTGATACCGCTACCCCGCTAACAGCGCACTGGAAGTTTAAACGCAATGACATTAAACCACGCGGCCACGTGCACCTCTGGTTTGTACATTCAGGTGTTATATAGTCACTTGTGCTAACACGCATGTTACACATACGATACAGCACATGACTTCTCCATTATTACTTGTCTTTCGGTTTTATCTTACACCAAACTTGATCCTGTTCCATCTGGGAAATGGGTTGGAGTCAGTTGTCAATGAAATACCTATAGCCTGTAGAGCAAACACTGCCAAACTAGGCCCACTCCCTGGCAGTCAGTTTACGCTGTGCTGGTTCGTGACATTGTGATATCCTAATACACTTCTTTGCGGACGTGTAGTTCGAGTAGTAGCTACACAACCCGCTAGTTTCTAGACTTGGAGTGGAGAAGGAGAATTCATCAATATAGTCCCAGTGAAGACGGTATATTTCAGCACCAGGTAGAGAGGAAAGTCTCTACTCCACTCCAATCCCATTCAGTATTTGAGAGATGTTTCGGCCCCGTTCAACTGTCGAATTCTCGATAGGTTATAGATGGGGCCCTTATGGTATATCTGTTTCTCTAGAGTAGATATGTTTGCGTATTTTCCCTTCTCTGAGACTGTCTGATTAGCTGTCTTTGTATTCATTTCATCTGTTGGTGTTGTTTCGGATGTTTGAGCAGAGTCGCACACTTGTAAGGCCTGGTGTAATTGTGTTCCTACCCCGTCACTTGGTGTTTTTACCTTCAGGTAGTTGTTTACCAGTCGTCATCCTTCCTCCATACATCTTCCCGTCTTGGTCTGTTTTCTTATTTTCTTAGTCTTCTCTGGTATCTTGTGATGTGGAGTATCTTGTGTTGTGTACGGCTTGGTAGCTTGCTCTCACTCCGATTCTTTTCTTTTTTTTTTTTTTGTTTTTGTTTTCGTTCACTTAATTTGAACTCAAGCGTAGTCCATAACGTAATGATACTTCTACTGCCCTGGATCGATTTGTGCTTGTGGATTAGCTTTACCTATTACCATTGTCCCTCTCCATCAAGCGAACCCACTCCGACTTCTGAGATACTTGTAGTTTACGTCAACAATGAGAAGTCAACATTTTAGTCAAACTAACCTGTGTAGGTGTTGAACCGCTACGCTGGCATCAGCTCACCAGAAGTTTAAGAACGAGCGCTCCTGCCCATTCGGTCATGCTGACCTCCTCACTTCGATTCGACCCAATTCAATATGTAGGAAAAAAATACGTGTACCTCTTTCAAACAGCGCTCGTTGCATAGGTTATCTTCTTCTTCTCAAAACTGAGAGGGAAGACCAGGAGAACTTTTAATCAGATAGCGGTGGGAACGATTAGTAGTATGACTCTTCGCTGGCTGTTGAACGAGGGGACTGAGCACGTTTGGGAATGTCCTGAGTGCAGTGATGTCGGTTGTTAACTCAACTCAACTCAACTCAATTCTTCTTCTTCAGCATTCCGAGCCATTGAGGTTCTTTGCTGCAGATACTAGCCGTCTCCATTCGTCTCTCTGGTTGACCTTCTCTTGCCAGTCGCTGATTCCAAGTGCTTGTAGATCTGTATGTATATTATCTCTCCACCGTCATCTTGGTCTACCTCGAGGTCTACGGTCATTTATTTCTTGAGTGTAAGCGAGCTTTGTTTCCCTATTTATATTTGAGATTAATTGTCTTTGAGGTCGTCTTGATAACTTCTGTGTTGATGAAGTTTCTCTCTGTTTGCAGCAAATTTACTGCTGGAATCGACAACTGGGAGTTTGGCCCAGGCGCGGTTGTGTCTGTGTTGTTTTCCCGTCTCACCCCGATCAACGCGGCCTCTTTTTAAGGCTGAAACGACATGAATTCAGTGGAGCTGCTGACCGAGTGGCTATTATGCCGGGCTCTCTTTCGAGAGACCCGGGTTCGAATCCTCGGTAAGGCGTTGAGTTTTTTCTGGGGCAAAAAGAAAACTCTAACCTGCACAGTTGGCGGCGACTGCACTAGCTATGCGACCTTAATTCCCCAGGCTGAAGTTTCCCCTGTCCTATACCGCAAGGTACTATAGGCAGTAAATGACAGTTATGACAGACCTGAATTCAAACACGTTTAGACTCAGTCCTGCAGAAGTTTCACGAACCAAGTTTATCTGTGTCATTTCCTATTTCCTCGTCATCATTGCTGATATCCTGCCAGCGTTTCTGCCATACCGGTGTGTATCGATAATATAAACTTATAGTTACAGAAATACCATTCTGTTACGTTATTTCTTCCCGTCTTCGTTGTTTTTGTTTCTTTGTTGCTTCTCTCTTCGTTCTATTTTCCCTTCATTTCCCCCCCCCCCCCAATTCTTCGGTTACTTGGATTCAAATTCCACCCCCCCCCCCACTTTCCTCCATTCTTATTCCTTCTCTTCATATCCCGCTATACCATGTTTCTCCCCAGTCTCCTACCTCATCCTACTATTCTTCCTCATCCTTTTCATCGACCCCTTTTCATTCCTATCCCTCGTATTCTTATCCCTCTCCGCCTCCATCTCCTGTTATTTCCTATACCTCATCTTCCTTCTCCTATAGCCTAGTCCACCCCCCTCCCCCCTTCTGCTGCTGCTCCTCCTCTCATTTCTAGTCACCACCCTCATATCCTTGTTCCCTCTTCTACTTCTCGCCCTGCTTCTTCTTACTAATTAGTAATTCAGTTCTGCCTAAAAGCAGGCCATCTCCCCGCTGACATGACGTCACGGCGATGTAGGAGAAAGCAGTCAGACATGCATTAAACATGTGTAAGACGTAACTACGTCACAGCACACGGCTGGGGAATGCCTGCAATGTTTGCCATAATTAACAATGGAAGCCAGACATAACAAGAGCCTCGTCAGGAAGCTGCCTTGCCTGCTGGCAGGTAAATGCACAGCTGATACATACTTTAACCAGCCGCCGAAAGGCGTAGCCGAGAGTGAAGGATGGTATAATGTTGCAGGACAAGCTGCTATACGCTCTAAATATCAATCCCTAGTGGGAAGCGAGGGGGGGGGGGGGGGGAGACGGTTTTAGTTCATCATCATCATCATGTGCCTATCCGATAGCCGTGAGCGATTATGGTTCGTCTTTTCATACGATGGTCAGATTCATAGGTTAAGACTGTATTTTTGTATTTTTGTTCTGATTACGCCATATGAAATAGCCAAGCGCACTCTCCCCCCCCCCCCCCTCACTTTACCCCTGCGTATTTATTTCTTTGTCTTTTCTGTCATCTTTCTTCATTAAGTTTGTCAGTTGTCACTATGTTTTCAAGCTGATTTCATCCTCATAACGTGTCCCAAAAAAATCTTGACTATCTACAGCTAATGTCTCTAATCAATGTTTTTTTCCCCCCACTATATATCGGAACGTATTTTGTTAGCTGAAGTAAATACTTGATAAATAAATAATCGGGTATTCACTGACACCCTGTTCTTAGAAAACTAGTTCATTAATAGCATCGGGTCTCGAACATTGACACAGTTCCGCCATATTAACTGATTAAGATGATTAATCGTCTTGAGCGACGTCTCGTATGTGCCATTGGCTTACATACAGTAGTTTTCCCTATGCAACCTCCTTTACTACATGTCTACTACCATATTACCAATTTTAAAGTCATAATTTTGACAAACCCCCACTTCCCATTGTCCGCTATCCATTGTTGTTTGGTCCAAACCCACTTTTTGTTTGACCCTGAATCTGTTAAACACCACAATGGCTGAGAAAGAACAGTGCTGGAAGACATGGTTTCTGGAAAGAACAGTGCTGGAAGACATGGTTTCTGGAAAGAACAGTGATGGAAGACATGGTTTCTGGAAAGAACAGTGCTGGAAGACATGGTTTCTGGAAAGAACAGTGCTGGAAGACATGGTTTCTGGAAAGAACAGTGCTGGAAGACATGGTTTCTGGAAAGAACAGTGCTGGAAGACATGGTTTCTGGAAAGAACAGTGCTGGAAGACATGGTTTCTGGAAAGAACAGTGCTGGAAGACATGGTTTCTGGAAAGAACAGTGCTGGAAGACATGGTTTCTGGAAAGAACAGTGATGGAAGACATGGTTTCTGGAAAGAACAGTGCTGGAAGACATGGTTTCTGGAAAGAACAGTGCTGGAAGACATGGTTTCTGGAAAGAACAGTGCTGGAAGACATGGTTTCTGGAAAGAACAGTGCTGGAAGACATGGTTTCTGGAAAGAACAGTGCTGGAAGGCATGGTTTCTGGAAAGAGCAGTGCTGGAAGACATGGTTTCTGGAAAGAACAGTGCTGGAAGACATGGTTTCTGGAAAGAACAGTGCTGGAAGACATGGTTTCTGGAAAGAACAGTGCTGGAAGACATGGTTTCTGGAAAGAACAGTGCTAGAAGACATGGTTTCTGGAAAGAATGGTGCTAGAAGACATGGTTTCTGGAAAGAAGAGGGGAGGGTCGACTAGCACGGAGGTGGAACAGGAAATTAAAGACACCTTTGGGAGAAAATACACGAGGCTGGGGAACTGACACAAGATCAAGCGTCTTGTCGGAGAGCTGAGGCAAGAGCGACGTTCTGCTAAGGACCTGCTTGATGTTGATTCATTTGTATTCACAGAAAACATGTGAAAAACAGAAAACACGTGAAAGATATAGAAAACATGTGAAAGACATAGAAAGCATGGGAAAGATAAATAAAATACATTGAACACGTGAAAGATATAGAAAACATGTGAAAGATATAGAAAATACGTGAAAAATATAGAAATTACATGAAAGATATAGAAAACCCGTGAAAGTTATAGAAAACACGTGAGAGATATAGAAAACATGTGAAAGATATAGAAAAAATGTGAAAGACATATGAAGCATGTGAAAGATAAATAAAACACATTGAACACGTGAAAGATACAGAAAACACGTGAAAGGTGTGGACACACGTAAGATATAGAAAACACGTTAATATATAGAAAACACGTTAATATATAGAAAACACGTGAAAGATATAGAAAACACGTGAAAGATATAGAAAATATGTGAAAAATATAGAAAACAGAGGACACTAAACAATGGTGGCTTGTTAGATCCTGGTCCGCGTGTATCTGTCAGTTTTTTCCGTTGTCAAACGTGTTCCTGATTTCTAGTTTCTTCTTGTAATATCCACCTGTACCAGTCATTGCCTGCGAATGTATTTCTCATGTTATTGTAAACAAGCAGCCTCATTTCCCTTCCCCCACGCTGGAGATGCCGTCGTGATTTGAAATACCAAGGATATCATACATACTAGGTAAGGCTACTAGAAGGGGGCGCGATCAACTCTCCTCCTTACTTTATTGTCTTGCCGCAAGCTGTGGCATCCAATACAATAATTCACTTGTTACAAACACGGTGAACTGGTTTCCACATCTAACCTCATGTCCAAGTGATTAGCAGGTAGTGAGTTTGAGCCTGACTCACGATGTAAGTACAACAAAAAAGTAAATGACCCGTATTTCATGTCTTTGGGACGCATTGCTTATTTGGTATTATCCTCATATCTTTGTAGATCAAGTGGCACTCAAGGGAATGATGTGTTGGACACGATATCGGTCGTCTTTACTTCCCAATTCATTTCGTGGTACCCATGTTGGGTTTGGTTCGACTTAGGAGACCAGGATTTTCATAATTGTATGAGCTTCGGTCATTCGGCTAAGGCAGACCGTTGAATGTGAAACTGTCTAGAAAATCACAAACAAGTATGAAATACTGGGGTTGATTGTGACGTTCTGTAAATGACTAAATCGTGAAATCCAAAGCGATGGCTATTTCACTCAGGATTTTAAAATGGATGTATTCAGGGGAGCGAATCGTGGCCGATGATCCAAGCTAAGGGGAATAAACGCTGACAAACAATATGAAACTGCAATTTGAAATCATATAACAATCTCAAGGAAGGGGTTGGTGCAACACGGGTAATGAATGCACTTTTTTCTTATCTGTTGGCAAAGTGAAGCAGGAATGTTCAGATACTCTAACCATTTTTACTTTGACCGTCTGTCAAGACGTAAGAGCCGGATTTGTCCGGCTAGAGATAATTTAACAACTGCAGGTAAATTATTCGCACACATTACCAAAGCGGCTTACCATACTTAATACACTGGAGATGTCCGCACCAACCAACGACATAAAAATGACATTCATAACGTCTGGGGCGCCCATCGTTAATCCGGCGCCTTAGGCGGGCCAACTATATAACAACTTTTAACGTACCTGTAAAATGGAATAAAATTAATGAACGGTAGCAAACAGGTCGCAATGAATACATTATACTGTGGGAAATGTTAGGTAGGATGCACACAATAAAACAAACATGCAGAGACATCATTGGCATATTGCGAAAGCTCTTAACTGATTGGGGAATTAAACTGGAGTTAAATTCATTACACAGATTACCAAACCGTCTTTACGTACACCACACGCCACATTATAGGTTAGAGGTTAACGGCCAGAGGGTGGACTTCACTGTAAGGGTTTTACCCTCTTGGGCTCGGATCATACAAGTCCCATCTTAGATTACCTACAAGATTAAATACAAGATTACCTAAAACAATTTGTAATATTATCATACATGTCTAATCTTCCCTTTCTGCACTCATGCCACATTGAGGCTTAGTCTCCCAACCAAACCACACTGAGACGTTTTATTGTTAGCTATCTCTTTTAAGCTTCCTCCATGTCATCTCAATAGTATTCATCTGTCTTTAATTCTCTTCTTCAAGTGTTAAAGTCTGCCGTTACTCCGTTAACCTTGTGGATTCCATGGTGTCTAGTTATACTGTCCTCGGGTTTTCTCAGTATGTATCCTATCCTGCGCCAGCATCTTTATTTCCTTCTTGGTTCATTAGAATTTGTTCAGTTCTCTCCATGAGCTATGCATTGATGAGTTTTAGATTACCTAAAACAACATACAATATCATTATCATAATCATGAGTCCTGCCAGCTGGATCATGTCTCTCCACAGATCTTGGTCCTTGCTGCTCTGGATCATCTCTGCTCATGATATTCCTCCATGCCACCGTCTCAGTCCATCCAGCTTCGTTACTCTTGGTCTGTCTCTGCGTCTCTTCTCCACATCTTTCCGGCTGTCATGATATTCTCCAATGTCTCTCTTCTCATCACATGACCAAATAATGGTGTTTGCATCTTTCTAATAGTTGCATATGTTAATATTATCAAACACATCTCAATTTAGATTACCTAACAGAACACACCGTATCTCTATATAAGTCTGAACATAGACTATCTAAAACAACATATAATATTATCATTCACGCCTCATCTTAGAATATCTAAAACAGCATATACATACATATCATACATATCTCAATCTACATTACCTAACAGGGCATACAGTATTATCATACACGTCTCAGCTTAGATGATCTAAAACAATATATAATATTATACAACACGCCCCAACTTAGATTACCTAACATAACATATTATCAAACACGCACCAACTTAATTTAGCTAACATAACATATTATCAAACACGCACCAACTTAATTTACCTAACATAACATATTATTATCAGACACGCCCCAACTTAGATTACCCCCCAAAAAAAGAAAGAAAAAAAACTACATACTAGCATACCTGTTCCAATTTAGCTTACATAAAACACGTCACACACTAACCAAATTTAAACACCTAAAATCCGACACTGCCGTCGAACGCTTCCAAAGTTAGATTACCCCCAAAAAATCCAAATCAGGAGCAATTTTCCAATAGTGAAAATCCTGCCCAAATCTTCAGCAAACAATTCACTTGGTGGGAAATGATTTATGCGGGACTTTTACAGGAACGCGACAAGCGCAAGATTAATCTATTCAAATCTAGGGTACATCGAAAGCAAACATTCGAATATTCTGGACATTTCAGCATTCTGGGAATGTGTAGTGTTGTACGGGATTATGTTGGTGGTTATGTATAGTGCGATAGAGGTGGTGGTTGTATTTGGGCGGCTTTTAGTGGTGGTGGCGGCGGTAGTAGTTGTAATGGCAACAACAACGGCAGCACTAGTTTGTGAGTGTTTGTGTGTGTGTAGTTTGAATAGCATTAGTTAATGCAGTAATTAGAGTAGTATTGTTTGGACTTGGCGGTGGTGGTGGTGACGGTGATAATGGTGGTGGTGGCGGTAGTAGTAGTAGTGGTAGTGATAGTAGTAGTTGTTGTTGTAAAAGTAGTAGTAGTATAGTGGTAGTAGTAGTAGTGGTAGCAACAGTAGTAGTAGTTGTTCTTGTGAAAGTAGTAGTAGTATAGTAGTAGTAGTAGTAGTAGTTGTAGTAGTAGTAGTAGTGATAGTAGTAGTAGTAGTTTAGTAGTAGTAGTAGTGATAGTAGTAGTAGTAGTAGTAGTAGTAGTAGTAGTAGTAGTAGTAGTAGTAGTAGTGATAGTAGTAGTAGTTTAGTAGTAGTATTGGTGGTGGTGGCAGCAGCGTTGATGATGATGTAATGCCTTCTAGCGCAGCAGTAGATGAAACAATAGACGTAGTATTAGAGAGCGAATATTGCAGAGAAGCATTCTCACTCACGTCAGATGGCACGAAGAAGAACACGAAAAGAAGAAGAGGAAGAAACCACTTCTCTAGCCCTACTGCCTCTCGTCCTCCCCCTGAGTGTTCCGAAAGACGAGTGAACAGTTTCCACTAGTCCTCTTTATCCCATAGCTAAACCCCGTTAAATGAGGTCCCGGAACTCTCCTGTCATGATTGCCCCATTGAATACGGCCTAACATACCGTTGAATAGGGGACAAATGATAGGTGGCGTTTTATTAATGTGACACCGTATTTGGCGGGCCATTATGAGCCAAAATTCCAGCAGGAAATTATAGGACATATTTTCCAGGGCCATAATCAGTGTCAGTCCTTTATCAAGGGGGGATAATGTTTAGCAGGTAGATAGGTGTCCCACGTGGTGACTGGTTGTCCAGAAAGTAAGGAACTTGGTAACAGATAGTATTAAACGTTGATAGTAATGAGGACTACAAATAGGCGGAATAAGTTCTTGCGAGCTGGCCTCGGCGATCATGTCTGTTCACATTTCTGGCTCTTTCTGGTGCTTCGTAACGTTAGTAAGTGCCTATTTTGCATTATCTCGTATCCCTACCATCATCTGTCTGCCTGCTTGCCTGCCTGCCAGTATGTCTGTTTGTATGTCTGTCTGTCTGCCAGTCTGTCTGTCTTATAATCACCCTGAAAAGAGTTAACAAGTATGTCCGTTTGTCTTATTTTGACTGGGGTACGATTTTAAAAAAAAAGGTTTAAAAAGCAAGGAGTGGGGGTGGAGGGAGGGGTGACTTCATTTCACTGAGTTTCATCCCATATAGTTCGGACTCATTCCGCAGGGAGGCCTGGCAAGAGCGTCACACAAAGTACGTACTCCATAGCTCCAGCACCGACCTCCAGGAGTCACCGAGAAAATTGGACTTGTGAACCGAAACGGCGTAGGCCGAAATCGAACCCACAAGCTTCGTAACGCAAGACATGCGACGTAACCTCTTGGCCACGGGACTCTAGGGGCACGATTACAAGTGGAACCGAGGCCAGCATGGACATATGGATAAGAACGTGTGTTCTTAAACATCCGGTGTGATGATGCCGAGGTAAGGAGTTCACCCTACACCGGACAGTTGGACTAAAATGTTGACCTCTCTTCCTTGACTTGGGGACATACATTACAATTACATGTACCTCTGAAGTCGGAGTGGGTTCGTCTGATGGCGAGGGACACTGGTAATAAGGAAAGCTAATCCAAGCGCAAATTTCAGTCCAGCACTACTAGAAGTAGTATGTATGAACTACGCTTGGGTTCAAAGCGAACGAGGCCCCCCCCCCCCCACCTTTTCCAGAAAAAAAGGTCGAAGCATGTTCTGCACGGTTTAGATGAAGGCAAACGGCGAAGAGGTGGACAGAATGAATCTTGGACTGACAACATTCAGGTCGTGGGCAGGCTTGGCCATTGCAACTCGTACACGTATATTTGGAGTTAGAGGAGATGTGGGGCGGGGGGATTTTGCAAGGGTAGGCTGTGGGAGATTTCGCATGGGAGTTGGAGATTTCGCATGTAAGCTGTGTTAGACTTCGACTATGAACGTATCGACTGTGCCATCCTGATTCCCGACAGATATGATTTATGGGACAGAGGAGAGAAGATGTAATTTGTTTCTTTTCCGTGGATTTTGCCTACAATACTTTTATAATTAAAGTTTTGAGAACAGGCACTAACTTGTGGCAACATGCGGATGTGTGTCATGGACTATTTTACAACTACTAAAGAAAAACACGGGGAATTTGAGCTTACAGTTACATAAAAGTTCTTAGAATATCGTGGATCAAGAAGAAGAACAATACTGATATTCTACAAGATCTGAACGTGGCAGAAGGTTGGCTCACAAACAGCTTCAATGCCTCAGAAACTGAAATACTTTGGACATTTTAAACATCACAGTAGCTTGGAGAGAACAGTGAGGGAGGAAGAGGAAGAGGGGGTCGACCAACACAAAGCTGGACACGATAAATTTACAGACAACTTTGCAATGAGGGGCATGAGGCAGGAGACATGGCCAGAGATCGAGAGGTTTTTCTGGACGCCGTGATGAGAGCAACGTTCTGCAAAGGAATTGTTAGATGAGGATGATATTCAATAGCAGGCCCCCGTGTCTCATTTTGCGACCAAGCCAGCTCAGCCGGAGTATATGCGCTATGAAAAGATTGTGGTCGAAACGTTGGAGTTTGTAAATTTCCTTTGTCACCTGGTACATTATTTATATTCGTTCGTAGCTCGTTACTGGTCACTCTCGTCATTCTGTACCACACTCAATCTACCATTTATGCTTGTCACGGCTTTACAAGGTAGAGAGACCAGTTCCCTTACTTCCTCTTTCTTCCCCTTATTCCAAAGTAAAGGCAGATTTATGGTTTCAAACCTTACGGCGGCAGCGCGAGGCGTGACCTGACTTCGAACAGGCCACTTAAAATACCAGGCACTTCAGCTCCCTAGGCTTTGGTTATTGCATTTGCCTTTCTTCTTGTACAACAGAAACTTTGGACGCGAATTGAAAATACAAGATGCCTACCCTTGTTTGAGGCATTGAAGAACACAGGGCCTGAGATGGAAAAATCACGTTTCTCTCACACCGCCGCTGGTTCTCGGCTTTTGTCCCTCGGTTTTCTCACCCGCCCCCCTTCTTTAGGTTGCGGTAACGCCCCTGCCTATGTGCCAGCATTGAGAACGTCACCTTAAATTTATCACTTGATTTGAGTTACCGCCTGAGTACACACCAAACAACGGGGGACACGCCGAGGTGCTGGTAAGGCAGCCATCGAGACTCGTCCGTCTATTACATTCAGGTAAAATTAATATTAAAACTAAACTGTATGTCTGGTTGATTCATGGGAATGTGGTCTATGTTCTGTCAGTGGGTTTATAGGTAGGAAGGGGGATAATAGGTTGGGGGGAAACAAGGTATAGTTTGTCTCCCTCTTTCTGTCACTGCACAATATTCCGTGTTGTCGTTTATCACCAGCATTATTCTCATCATCGGGGATACATGAAGAGGTCACATTATGTGGTCGTGATAGATTTGTGTCCAACAGTCGAGCGATGGCATTACTTAGTAACCACGCATTTCGATATCGGCCAAGGTAAACTGAGCATCGACGGACTTGTACCGAGTCCCAACGTGTATTTGCTGCGGGAAAGTAAAGGTAATCTCATGACAAATACTGCAGCTAGGGTGCGAAACACTAGACCTTCGCATGTACTAGATCACCACAGCACAAGACAGGTTAGCAAATACCTGCCCTCCCGTACTCGTCCTTCCTAACCAGAAAACTAATAACTGTTTTATTTCTAGGATGAGCCCAGTAAAGGTGGTAAAGGAAATCACACCCAGACTGTGCTAGGGAATCCCGGACAACTGTGTTCTTAAGCCAGAGTTATAACTGCTACACCACCAAGGCTGCCGTATGTTGTATCGACAGTTACTAGACTCTTAGGTTGTGTGAAATGTCACCTTACTGCAATGCAGTCTTTAGTTGTTTAAAGATCATCTTTACTGCAGGCTTGATTCTTTAATGATCAACTTTATTGCAGTCTTTGATTGTTTAATTATCATCATTATTGCAGTCTTTGATTGTTTAATGATCATCTTCGCTGTAGTCTTTGATTGTTTAAAGATCACATTTATTGTAGTCTTTGATTGTTTATTGATCATCATTTCTGCTGTCTTTGATTGTTTAAAGGTCATCGTTATTACGATCGTTTTGTTTTCTTTTGGATTGTTTAAAGATCACCTTTCTTGCAGTTGTTTTATTGTTTAAAGAATAACATCATTGCATTTCTTAATTGTTTAAAGTGCACATTCATCGCAGCATTTGGTTAATGGTTACCTTTCTTTAACGATCACATTTCTTGCAGTCATTGGTAGTGTAAAGAACACCTTTCTCGCAGTCTTTGGTTGTTTAACGATATCTTTATTGCCGTTCTGTCTTAGTTGTTTGTTCTTATCCCAGAAGGCTAGATGTCCACTATCCAAGAATGATTATACCATTCCCAGGTTTCTCACTTTCTGTAAATCCACATCCGGTCTGCTGGAACGAGAGACAACGCCATCCCGCCCAGCGTCCGCCCAGCGTGTTCTAGTGTATTCAGTGTTTAACATGTATTGAGATGTACTTCTACAGGTAGTTTCCCTTCCAGTCTTCTATAACAGTACCAGAGAGAGAGAGAGAGAGAGAGTGAGAGAGAGAGAGTGAGAGAGAGAGTGAGAGAGAGAGAGAGAGAGAGAGAGTGAGAGAGAGAGAGAGAGTGAGAGAGAGAGTGAGAGAGAGAGTGAGAGGAAGAGAGTGGGGTGGGGTGGGGAATTGTGTTCCCAGACACCATTCATAACTATGTCAGGGATCCGGCAAATCACAGACATTGCCACCTCAGGTGACGAAAAAAAAAACAAGCCCCGTCTGCTGGACCTAACACCGGCTGGCAGGCGCACAAACAAGAGCCGGCAGACGGCGCATGACCCAGGCCGGGGGAGGGTAGACGAGTGCCACCTCACTGGCTGCAGGAATAGCGCCGTTTAGTGGGAGAGAAAGCAGAAATCTCCTGGCGTAGGTGGTTGCTGACGTCAGGTCTGAATCGAAAGTGAAGGGGGAGACCCGCGCCCAGTATAAGATTCACGACTCTATGGCAAGGACTCGCCAATTGTAGGTTAGTGGAGTCCGTGTCTGGTGGTCTCCTCAAGCTAATAGATTTTTAAATTCGCCTGCCAAAAGATTGTGTTCGATTCATTCAGTGGAGAACGCACGTTTAAGCTTATGATACATTTATAATTTGGTTTTCACGTTGATGATTTGCAACAACCTGGAGTACTTTACAATAATTATTTCTAAGTTGCGTAAAACAAATTTTCGTAAACAAATTCACTAAAACAGTAAGTTCATTGATTTATTTGAAAGTTTGTTTGTTTTAAAATTAATAATTATCACTACTGGTTTCAGTACTACTGTAAACAATTGATAGTGTCAACAGAAAAAGAAAATTGAATTCTTTCTTTGCCTTACCAGGTATTGTTCACGAATAATTTGTTTATAAAAGCTACCTACGATAAATTAAACTTGTGCCTCCGACGATTCAAGAACTGTTCCCCAGAATTCAGAGATCTGAGCCATAGCTGCTAGACCTCCGGCCCTCCTCGGCTAGACACGTGTTACACAAAACACTGAAGCCTTCGGGACGAGAAGTCAGTTCGGCAAACTTGTGATGTGAAGTCTGTGTACCTTAAACATTGTTGGAGACTAGTATATTCACAACTGCGGACCTACTCTCTCGGCAGAGGCTGACGACTGTTAACCTTGCGCCGTTAACATCATAACTGGCATTACTAAGTATATAATCGCCACCACTCGTAACCTCAATACTTGTCGTTGGGCCGCCCATGAACTATTTAGCGCTCATGCCTTACTCAAGTGACGATGCCGCACTGTCTACCTACTGGGGCCCTACGCAAAGGTACTGTTGTCTCTGTCAATACAGCAGTCCTTACATGTACTTGTGTCTGTCATAATAACGGTTCTTCTTAAATGAGTTTGTGTCTGTCATAATAGTCGTTCTTCTTAAATGAGTTTTTGTCCGTCATAATATCATCTTACATATAATTGTTTCTGTTATAATGTCGGTTACTCTTACATGTAATTGTTTCTGTCCAACTAACTGTTCTTTCTGAAAAGTACGTATTTCTGTCACAACAGCGGTTCCATCTTAGATGTATATGACCCTGTTATAATAGCCGTTCCTGTTACATATACCTTTTTGTTTGTGTCATGGCAGCAGTTACTCTTGCATGTATTTGTTGCTGTTACAGTTCAGCATACATATACAGTATATGTATATATACTTGTTTCTGTTGAAGCTTTAGTTCTGCTTACATGCACTAGTCTCTGTCATAGCAGCAGTCCCTCTTACATGTATTTGCTTCAGCCATAGCAGTCTCTCTTGTGTGTACTAGCTTCAGCCATAGTGGTGTCTCTTACACGTACTTGTTGCAGCCATAGCAGTCTCTCTTACATGTACTTCCTTCAGCCTTAGTAATCTGCCTGACATGTACTGCCTTATGCCATAGTGGGTGTCTCTTACATGAACTTGCGGTGTCTCTTACATGAACTTGCGGTGTCTCTTACATGTACTTGCGGTGTCTCTTACATGTACTTGCGACACCCAAAGTGTTATCTGTTACAACTTATAGCAGCAATACTTATTATATGTCTTACTTCTACTGCACTCTAAGATTCCATAGAGGTTGGCTGTTGTGGCAAGTGAAGATGGTTCAAAGCTGTGCTGCCACATTTTATCTATGTGCACATTACTGAATAGCCACCTCATGTTTGTGTGAATTAAGCTGCGAGTGATAGAACTGGCCACACCACATTATATATTTATGTAATTTACATCTTAAGCATTTCACAATCATAGGCAGATTTGACTGTAGTAGATTTTACCACTTCCACGTCGCTTAGATTGACTCAGTAGTCCAAGAGTTTTCACAAGTTAATATTCTGTAGTGTATTCTTCAGTACCCTCAGTTATTCGTGCACTCATAAAGACGGTGTAATCACAGATTCTATGACTCTCAATAGCCTTGGATTTCCCAACATTAGCTGTTATCATCTCCATCGATTATTTGTTAAAAAATCCGGTTCTATAAATTTCAAATGTTTAGTATGTTCTCGTGTCTTCTATGAATTTCAAATGTTTATATTGTCCAATGCCCTCTTTTTCCTCCTCGGTATCTTGTCCTGTTACATGTCACAGTGTAAACGCCTTAACTAAAGGTTTCGTTATTTTAATTCCCCCATAATTTCCCAGCGTTTGTCATTTCCGTGTATAAGATTTCAACGTGTTGTGTGTTGTCCGTTCTTTATTTGTGGAACATATCCGGTTGTTAATGTTAGTTCAACTCCTTTTACGTGACGGCGCACTCACCCCTGGTTGTGATTTACTAGGCCGGTTTACTTGCTTGTCATTGCTTTATGAACGACATACGGTCATTAACAACGTTAAATAACGACTATATCCACTGGAGTTCCCTTACTCATCACCCCTTATAACACTCTAGTTTGTGGTGTGTGTGCGCGCGCGCGCTAACACCTCTGTCTTCTATTCCCCCGTCCCTTCTCTCCCCCCCCCCCCCAGCTCTGTCTACACAATCCGTTAGACCGAGCGCGCACTGTACCCAAATTCCACACGTGTTTGGCTGCAGACGTCGCGCCCTCAGACGCTAATCCACAATTGGCGATAACTATCCACGCAAATCTGAGGTGAAGAAAACCGAATCCAGAACAGCGTGATAGCGCAAGCTGGAAGAACAAAGATAACGGCTTACTTACTCCAAGCAGGGGTATGTTAGAATCACCAATGTGGAGCTGGTGGGGAAGATTTGGGCAAATTCCAGGGAATTAATGATTGTGTGGAAAAACACTGGAATTGGAGAGGGCTCGTTACAAGGGAACCTGCTGAATGGCAGGCCTGGAAAGTCTTTGCGCTGGAATACTCAAAGAAAACAAAATAAGGTCTAAAGTGGAAAGACAGAACGTGAAGAAAGTGAAAATCTGGGTCATGGGTGAGAAATATAGGAAAGGTATGGTCAGAACTATACAAAAAGAAAGCAGTAAATGACAGTTTTTATGGGCAGAACTATGAGATAGTAAAGAACAGGAGTTCTGAAATGCTATGGTTCAAGGCCTAAGCTTCATTTAGTTGGGGAAGATGAAGAGAAGAAGAAAAAGCAGAGGACCACGACAAGGAGGACGGGGAGAGAAAGAAAAGGAATTCCAAATTACGCCCATGGGTGATGGAACTGGAGAAATGCAATTGTTCCCCCATTTTTCCATAAACATGATAGAACTAATCTCCCATTGGAATTTTAAAAAGAAAATGGGTTTATGCCAAATATTTGGAAGTGACATAATACACTTTATTCATAGGTAACTAGGTCATAAGAAAAACGTAATTGTCGCCGTAGAAACAAAGAAATGTTGATATATCTGAACGAAAAAGACAAGTTTTCATCAGTAAATCTTGCTTCAGATTTCTCTCTCATTCAACTTTTTACACTTACGTGTGTATTTGTGAGTGCGTGTGTGTTTCTCTCTCTCTCTCTCTCTCTCTCTCTCTCTCTCTCTCTCTCTCTCTCTCTCTCTCTCTCTCTCTCAGGTAGCAACCCCGTAGGTCGACATGGGAGGCCCAAGATGTGTTATGTTTGCTTGTATAGACTCCGTGCTGGCTCCAAACTTACACGCTAATTCCCTCCCCTGATCGCAGCGCAGACGTTGCTTCCCATTTATTTATTTAAAGACTTCTTTTCTTGCAGACCTCAGTTCCTGTACTTATTCTTTGTTTATTCGGGGCAAATTTGCCCAGGCTTCTTTTACTGTTAGTTGGCTGAACGTTGTAAGAAAAGCTTTTAGAGACACGGGTTAGTCAGGTGAACTCTAACAAGGTCACGATCACTCACTTCCACCGTCTCTTCACATGTATATGAGATTGGATACATCATTATACCAGCTTGACTGTCGGAAAGTTATTTAGTTGCATGCCTTTTATATGAAGTCGCACTCAACCTCAGCCTTGTTTGCCTGTGCTTTTTCAGGTAATTGTACATTCAGTAGAAGATTGTCGGAGAGAAAATTGCATTAGTATAGACATAATCATGATCTTTTCTTTATTTCACTTCCAGCATTACCGAGACATCTTTCTCCGCCATGGCCAAGGACACCCGAGTGACCTTTGATTCTGCACCCGCCCCAACACCCAACAAACCACCCAACAAAGTTCGCCACAACCGCATTGCCGAACGCCAGATTTCCTACGAGGACGCCGAGAACTGTGTCAACGAAATGAGTGAGTCTTTCCCAGCCCTGAGCACCCGCGCCCACAGACTTATGCGCCAGGTATCTGGCTCTTTCAACAACAGGACTATCAAAGTTGCGCTTATCATGTCAGTGATTTTAAATCTGCTTCTGGGCATTCCCTTTGGAATTTTCTTTGGGTTCTGGATGTCGCAGAAAAACGAGGCTGTGGTGGACAATTTAATGCCATCCTCGCCCAAAGACTCCAACAACTACATCATTATAGAATCTTGTTTCCCTTGCTCAGAAAACGACCGTGATCTTAACGTTCGGGTGAAGGTCAAGTCTAAAAATAACATTTGCTGTACAGAGGAGAAAATTTTCAATTTTGAGGGATCGCCTTATGTAAGTATTATTTGTGGTCCGTTGTTTAGTTCTTCGCTAGTTCTTTGGTTACTACAGTCCAATCATGTCTTCTGAAACAGTATAGTTGCTGCACAGGTTAGCTAATTGCGTGCATTGGGGGGGGGGGGGGGGGCATCAAAGTCTTGTACAGTGGCAAATAACCATCAAATATACGTTGTGGCAAATGAGGAGCAAACTAAAGTTGTGACTAAAGACCACCAAACTAAAGTAGTGGCAAGTGACCATCAAACTGTAGAATTTATTAAATGACCATCAGACTGTAGGCGTGGCATGTGACCATATAAGTATAGTTCAAGACAAATAACCATTTAAACTATATGCTGTGGCAAATAACCATCACGCTATAGAAGCTGTAAATAACCACCAAACTATAGATTTTTGTAAATAGCCATCAAACGTTAGGCGTAGGTAAGTAACCATCAAGCTATTCAACTGAAAATAAAATACCTGAAACCTGTGAAACATTACCCGCCTGGCCTCCTCTCCATCATCCCTTATGTGCTATGCAAAATCAAGACATGGTTCTGGCGATCTGAACGCCAATGCATCGGACTTAAAAGCTAAAAGCTCACAATTTTCTAGAGGATTCATAAACAAGAACAGCAAAAACAATAACAACATCCATCTACTGTTCTTTTGTTTTGTCCACTCTCTGTCAAATTACGTACATGTCCATGTGCTCAGCCTTTACAGTAATAGTGTAAACGTACTAAATGGGAGAACACTGGAGCACTATAGTGTTTAGCATCCGTTGGTAGTTGAACATTGTAAAGAGTAGGCCACTTCTTCTTATAGTCCAGTGGCGTTGTTGATCATGTATGTCTACAGCCGTCTGTCTCGTGTGCTGTCAATCATTTCTGATACTGATGAACTTTTTTTGCTGCCATGATGTCAAACTGTCCAGCATCTTCTCTCGTGGTCTCCTTCTCTCCCCCTCCCCAACCCCACCCCCTCCCCACCCCGTTTCTTATCTTATCCGCACCAACCTGCTCGTTGTCATGAGGTTACCCAACTTTCCCCCTTCGCGTCACAGTTCAAAGAATGTGGACTATCTTCTTCTGGTGCGAGTAACTGCTTTCATCCGTCCACGGTTCCTCATCATTCTTCTATAACACCACATCTACGCAGTTTCCACATAATTCCCCACTCGTCTGCTAATTAGTAGGCCACAACCCAGACTAAATGTCAAAATTATTATGCACTTCACACAAACATTTGTAGCACGTGTGATTTTGTGGTTCTTCTCTGATGCTACGAGTTCACGCACTGTATCGAGACTTGTGCTACTTGGAACCAGTTATAGCGTATGGCTGGGAATCATGGACAATTAGTAAATAAACTGGAAACTCCACCGAGGCCTTGGAGATACGGTTTTACAGAAGAAGGCCGACAATTAATTCCAGAACCAAAGTCATCTAAATGTTTTGAAAGCGGCTAAGACATAAAGACAAATAATCAGAAACAGATAGTCGTCTTTTGGCCACATCCCGTATTTTAGCCACATCGGAAGAAGAGAAGAACATGTGACAAATGGACAGATTGGTGGAAAGAGATAGAGGAAGACATCAGGATAAGATTCTTGACAACCTTTTGTCATGGCACAGACAGCTGCCAGCACACGAATTGATAATGTTGTTGGAGATTGCAATTTGCGGAGGTGCATGATCGTCCACACCGGAAGGCAAGCGACTTGATGATAGTTGGAATTATCAATTTTCTTATGCGATCTATGTGTGAAGACTGGATCGCCAATGGGGGAAACAGCAAGTTGTAGAGAAGCATGATTGTCCACGCTGGAAGACGAACCACTTGATGATTCTCTCTTCTTATGCGATATGTTTGAAGACTGGGTCGCTTATTGTGGGAACTGTGCTGTTAGTCGGTTGTTCAGCCAATCGTCGGTTGTTCAGTCAATCCTATGGACGGCAATTTTTACCTCTATGTTCAAGGCATTGACGTTCAGGCGGTCTGGCCACCGAAAAGGTCTTGCTTCTATCGGAGTGAGGCTGGTGTAGAGGCTTTCCTCCCGACCCTGTACCAGAGAATCATCTTTACGGGAACTGTCTCAGAGCTTTCCTTCCCCTCTCCAAAGTCAGGAACCAGCGGGGTGTACAAGACATGCACTGGATCATCACATCCTTGGAGATGCGTGTTTGAATCCCACCTGGTCACGATTCAACACAGCTCATGCTGACTGGCTGGGATAAGATCTAGGTTGGCCATGTTTGCTCCATGGGAGTTGGGTATTTCATACTCAACAGACTCCGATCCATTGCCCAATGGGAAAACTGTGCCAGAAATATGATCCGTTTCAAAACCAAACCAATTACTCCACGTCCTTGTTGACAGATTTAACTTTTTTCTACTTGAGATATTGGCAACCAGTTCTCTTCCACGTTTTCTTCCTACTCAACTCTCACCACGGTTACTCATGTACCGATTAGTGTGACAGCCATGCCGGAACCAGATTTTAGACCAGTGACATTCGCCAGGAATATAAACATTCAGATAGCTAACTCGATAGGACTGGGTTTTTCTATGGGGATGGGACATTCAGCAAAATTGCAAGCACCCCGTTTTCTTTTAGCACAGTGTGTGTAACTCTGTTATTATTACTTGCAGTCAAGCCAGTGCGTAGATAACTTGACGCAATAATTTCCCCGCAAGCGATAACAAAAACGTCAAACAGCCATTCCGCCGTTATCAATGTTTAACTTTCAGATGCGGGTACAAGCTGTCCTAGGTATACAAATGAAGGAGATACGAAGATCTCGAACTTTCTCTACGGCCTTATAAAAGGAACACAACGTGTTAAAATAGCATTAATCTTCTCAGACAAACTGACTACTACTCAAAACTTGTAAAATGTTGAGCAGCCAAACATTACCACAGGATCGAGGAAAAAAAAAACATTTACATTATCAATAGCATTTTAATTATACAATGTTTATTAATTAATTAATTATTATTATTATTATTATTTACTTTACGAGAGTATGCAATAATTCATTGGAGGAAAATTAAAAACAGGCGTATCTGACAAGACCCAGGGAGTGAAGACAATTGGTTGTTAGAACTTAGAACACTTATAATCGAGTACTACTTCTAGTGCACTTAACTGATATTTGCGTGTGGATTAGCTTTCCCTATTACTAGTGTCCTTCGCCATCAGGCGATCCCACTCTGACTTCTAAGGTACTTGTAATTTACGTCCGCAAACCAAGGACGAGAAGTCGACATCTTGGTCCAACTGATTGGTGTAGTAGGGGTTGAACCAGCTACCTCGTCATGTAACAGATATGAAGATGACCGCGGTAGAGCACTGGCTAGACACTCGCCTTCTAGCTCCGTGGTCATGAGTTCGATCCTCATCTGGGCGGATTATAATTTTTTTTTTAAATTGACCATGGTCGACCCAGCTAAACATGTCATGGGAAGTAAAGGCGCCCGGCGTGATGCTGACCACAACACCCACCCAGTACCGACTGATCTATACAAATATGGGTCAAGTATCAGCTATAAAAATATTGGTCAAGCACCATATGCGTGTAAATTGAACGGGACCTTTACTTATTTTAACAGACATTCGTATCTGGGAAATACACTATATGGGAAATATAACGATGGAAGGAGGATACCGGCGTTGCGGAGAAGGAAAAAAAAATACATCATAGGATTCAGAATGTGATAAATAATGTACACATGCCAGCAATTGAGTTGAGAAGGGACATCTGCTTTATTTTATGAAAGGGCGACGTTTTGAAAAGTCTTACTGGGGCAAAGTTCTGTACAGGCTTGGCTGCTAGACGATGGTGATACTCTAAGGCGGATCTGGAAACAAAGGAAAAACCACTGAACTGAGCTGCCAAGAATGCGTTCTACTGTTACAACAAGAAAAAAATGGTGTGACAATGAGGTTGATGATGGCGTGACAGTATTCATAATGTCAGTGACATATCCTAACAAAACAAAACAAACAAAAATGTGACCAAGAACAATAACAGAAGCAAAGAGCAAAAACCTTCACTGTTTTGGGGGGATAATGAAGCGCGCAGTTTCAGAGTTCTCCGACATACCGACTCGAGGGTTCGATTCCCGGCAATGTGAAAGCAGACCGCTTTACGATGTCCGAACTATATAATTGCCCAGTAAATCACAAACAGCTGCAACGTTCTGTAAAAGAGGAAAAGAACGTGATGAAGACGAACTGGAAGAATCTATACGTATGTTACAAAGAACACATACAAAAGCTAAGAGTAGAAGAACATGAAGAAGCAGAGGAAGAAGAGGAGGAATCTATACATGTATGGTCTCGCAGGTGGAAACAAATCCACTACAATGAACACGTGAGAAAGAGCTCATCTGCAATCATAAAGACATTCCGTGTTGTTCCGACAAACGGCTGCCCAGCCTTTGTGGGGAAAACCCCTCGTTTAACCTCATGATGAGATCCGCTTGGGACGGACGGGGGAAAAATACACAACAGCCTGGGTGGGTGTCAGAGCTCGGAAATCCCTGAGCAAAACTGGGTCACAGTGGAAAGTGGTTTTAAGTGCTATCGGCGTTTGTTTCTTTACGGTTTGTGATAATGATTGGCTCTTTAAGGCCTGTCGGGTTTCTAATGAAACTATACTGGCTATCTCTCCCTCTCTCATTCTCTCTCTCCCCTCCTCTCTATTCAACGAAATATAGAGCAAGAGAGGTTGAAGACATGTGAAGAGATCTATCTGTATGTTTGTCTGTCTATTTGTCTAGCGATTCTATCTGTCTGGCTATTCTATGTCTGAAAATTATATCAGTCTGTCTATATGTATGTCTGTCATTTTTTCATCCGTCCGTTTGTCTTGTGTCTGTCTGTCCCATTCAACCCCTCTATCTAACCTGTACCCCCCCCCCCCCCCCCACACACACACACACCAGTAACGACATCGCCTCGCGACTAGAACAAGTGTTCTTCGTCCTAGTTATGTTGTCTAGTGTGTCCTCTATCTCTACGTCTTTCTTCTACTTTTATGCGAAATCAAATACTTGTGAATTTATATCTACAATATGTTTTATTGTTGTTCTGCCAAGCCGTGTGTCCTCTCCGAACCTACCTATTTGATTGCATTTTATTTCCGTTGAACTTCTGTCGAGTATTACCTCTGTTCAGATCCATGTTTTTCCAACATGGTATATTATTGATCAATGTACTCCTAACCCCGATGGGGCCTCAGTAATATACTGCACTCGCAGCCCACCCTCTCCCAATAGAGATAAATGCAAGAATCTGTAGCCGTGTGCGCATGTGTATCTCAACTATCTGGGTCGGGGAATGTGCTGGCCGTATATTGACGAAGAATCGAAGAAGTGAATGGTGTATTAAATATAATTATGGTGGGCGGAAAAGGTTCAGCGACGCGCCGTGCTAGATTCAGCAACTAGGCCATTCAGTGAATACAAGAACATGCACACCTTATATCCGTCTCCATTTGTGCATGGGGGTCTGTTGACAATCATCAGTATGTGCCATGCCAAAAGGCTTGGGCATTCATGTATCTTATGTAGGTATAGCCCTTCTCAACGTATATCAATGAACATAAACAAGATGTCACCAACTAAGGGTCATTTCACCAAACAGATACATGGTCGCCAATTTCGGGTTCTTGCCATTCCCCAGCATCCTCGCCGTTCTTGGTTGATTCCGTTGATGATATTCTTCTATGCCGCCGTCTAAGGCCATCCAGCAGCCACCCAGATCCCAAGTCGAGCGAGCCTAAAATAAGTACGAGGAAATAACTTGGAAAGTAAAAATGACCAGCAAGATACTGACCACACCACACACCGAATGTAAATTGGTCTGTAAAACATATAGGTTTGCACCACATCACCAATGCGTAAAAGCGTCATTTACATTATTGTAAAACCATAATAATATGCCTCTCCGCATATACTTAATATTTTCAATATTTTATTAAAGACTAGCTGACCCTGCCCGGCTTCGCCCAGACCCTGATGGGGAGCATGTCATTTAATTCATATAAGTAGTCATATAAGTTCCCGTTCCCGACTGTCTGTCTGTCTGTCTATCTATCTATCTGTCTGTCTGTCTGACCCAGTCCAGCCCATGGTGGAGAGCATCTCATTTAAATCATATAAGTAGTCATATAAGATCCCGTTCCCGACTATCTGTCTGACTGTCTGTCTGTCTTGGTTAAATGGAGGAGGGAGGAGGAAGAGGGAGGTGGAGGAGGGAGGAGGAGGGCGGAGACAGGAGGAGTAGGGAGGAATAGGAGGGAGGAGGAGGGATTAGGAGGAGGAGGGGGAGGAGGAGGGAGGATGAGGGAGGAGGAGGGAGCAGGAGGAGGAGAGGGAGGAGGAGAAAGAGGGAGGAGGAGGAATGTGAAGGGAGGAGGAGGTAGAGGGAGGAGGGAGGAGGAGGAGGGAGGAGGAGGGGGAGGAGGAGGAGGGAAGAGGAGGTAGAGGGAGGAGGAGGGAAGAGGGAGGAGGAGGAAGGAGGAGGGAGAGGGAGGAGGAGGGAGGAGGAGGAGTGAGGAGGTAGAGGGAGGAGGAGGGAGGAGGAGGGAGGGAGACGGAAGAAGGAGGAGGAGGGAGGAGGAGAAGGAGGAGAAAGAGGGGAGGAGGAGGGAGGAAGAGGAAGAGGGAGGAGGAGGAAGGAGGAGGGGGGGGGAGAGGGAGAAGGAGGGAGGAGGAAGAAGGAGGAGGAGGATGGAAGAAGGAGGAGGAAGAGGGAGGAGGAGGAGGTAGAGGGAGGAGGAGGGAAGAGGGAGGAGGAGGAAGAGGGAGGAGGAGGGAGGAGGAGGAGTGAGGAGGTAGAGGGAGGAGGAGGAGGGAGGAAAAGGGAGGAGGAGGGAGGAGGAGGAAGAAGGAGGAGGGAGGAGGTAGAGGGGAGGGGGAGGAGGAGGGAGGAGGAGGAGTGAGGAGGTAGAGGGAGGAGGAGGAGGGAGGAAAAGGGAGGAGGAGGGAGGAGAAGGAAGAAGGAGGAGGAAGAGGGAGGAGGAGGAATGGAAGAAGGAGGAGGAACAGGGAGGAGGAGGATGGAGGGAGGAGAGGGAGGAAGAGGGAGGAGGAGGAAGAGGGAGGAGGAGGATGGAGGAGGGAGAGGGAGGAGGGGAAGAGGAAGAGGGTAGGAGGAGGAGGAGGGGAGAGGAGGAGGAAGAATGGAGGAAGGAGGGAGGAGGAGGGAGGAAGAGGGAGGAGGAGGAAGGAGGAGGGGGAGGGAAGAGGAGGGAGGAGGAGGAGGAGGGAGGGAAGGAAGAAGGAGGAGGAGGGAGGATGAGAACGCAGGAGGAGGAGGGGAGAGGAGGAAGGAGGGATGTGGAGGAAGGGAGGAGGGAGGAGGAGGTAGAGGGAGGATGAGGAGGGAGGAAAAGGGAGGAGGAGGGAGGAGAAGGAAGAAGGAGGAGGAGGGAGGAGGTAGAGGGAGGAGGAAGGAAGAGTGAGGAGGAGGTAGCGGGAGGAGGGAGGAGGAGGAGTGAGGAGGTAGAGGGAGGAGGAGGAGGGAGGAAAAGGGAGGAGGAGGGAGGAGAAGGAAGAAGGAGGAGGAAGAGGGAGGAGGGAGGATGGAAAGAAGGAGGAGGGAAGAGGGAGGAGGAGGATGGAGGAGGAAGAGGAGGAAGAGGGAGGAGGAGGAAGGAGGAGGGAAGAGGGAGGAGGAGGATGGAGGAGGGAGAGGGAGGAGGGGAAGAGGAAGAGGGTAGGAGGAGGAGGAGGGGAGAGGAGGAGAAGAATGGAGAAGGAGGGAGGAGGAGGGAGGAAGAGGAAGAGGAGGAGGAGGAAGGAGGAGGGGGAGGGAAGAGGAGAGAGAGGAGGAGGGAGAGAGAGGAGGAGGGAGGAGGAAGGAGGGGGAGAGGAGGAGGAGGAGGGTGTGGAGGAAGGAGGAGGAGGAGGAGGGTGTGGAGGCAGGAGGAGGGGAGGAGGAGGAGGGAGGAGGAGGGAGGAGAAGGAAGAAGGAGGAGGAGGGAGGAGGTAGAGGGAGGAGGAAGGAAGAGTGAGGAGGAGGAGTGAGGAGGAAGAGGGAGGAGGAGGAGGGAAGAGGGAGGAGGAGGATGGAGGAAGAGGAGGGAGAGGGAGGAGGGGAAGAGGAAGAGGGTAGGAGGAGGAGGGGAGAGGAGGAGGAGGAGGGAGGAGGAGGGGAGGAGGTAGTAGGATGATTGATTGCCATCCCACCCAGGTTAATATGTTATCGCGGACCTCAGAGAGAAGTGTCTATGTAGAAGACCATTTCCTGGACGTACGTATTTTGGGAGGGGGAGGAGGGAGGAGGGAGGAGGAGGAAGAAGAAAAAAAAAACTACGACAGTTGGCATCTCTGGAAATGAAAGGAAGGCGTGTAGAAAATTTCATCTCAATCGGATGGGCCGTTCGCGAGCGTATAAAGGACATACGGAGATACATAAATACATACAGAGATACGCACATCCTTTTTTATATATAAGAAGATTACATATTCCAAATTTATTTGTTTCTCCAGTTCTGTCTGACTGCTGACGTGTTCAAGAGGCAGTGTGTAGGAAACACCGACATCGCACGTGCACCTCAGCCTTGCACAACTGGGTCAGGGAATTCCCAGTCTGGAAGTAGCCAATCTGTGGCTGCTGCACATCTAATGTTGGATGTAGAGCAAACCAAATCTAGAATGAAGGATTCATTACATAAAAACGGTAAGGATTTCTCTGATATGTTCTACTATTCATTATTTTCAAGCGCTTTGCCCATTGTCGTGGGTGATCATGCTTTTCCACATCCTGCAATCTCCAGCGGCATGTATCCCTTCCATGGCATGACAGAAGACTGTCAAGAATGTCCTCTCCCTGTGTCAAGAACGTCCTCTCCCTGTCTGTCTATATCTGTCAGTCTCTCTCTCTCTCTCTCTCTCTCTCTCTCTCTCTCTCTCTCTCTCTCTCTCTCTCTCTCTCTCTCTCTCTCTCTCTCGCGCCACAGATCTTTCTAATTATCACAGCATGTTCCAGTTTTTGTCTTCTCATAATATAATATGACCAAAGAAAATGAAGACTGCCTCTTGGCGACTTATCCTCTCTCAAAATACCCAGATTACTCATGCTGGCTGTCAGAGGAATGTTCATCATTTGTCTGCAAATTGAGCTGCTCGTCTACTGTCTTGTCTATTTACTCTGTAATTAGTTCTGTGTTGTGTTGAGAATCCGGTTTGAGGTCTTAAAACAATGCTATTTATCTGTCCTTCAGTTTTATCTATTTACGTGCTCAAATTCAGATTATGGAGTAGCTTCAGCACTGTGAAACAAGTGTGAAATATGTTTTCAGCTGTGTGTTGAGAAATTAAAGCAACGTGGAGTTGAACTGGTCACCCATTCTTTAAGAAAAATTATAGAAGTGAAATTGGTCACTGGCTCTCTAAACAAGACAGAGTGTTTTGAGAAAACGAAAGAAGTGTTACCGGAGCCCATAAAGGAAACAGAACAGTACCACCATTCTACCTTGAATGTTGTCAGAGGTGATTAAAGAGGGTTGGCATGGTATTGACTGCTTCATTCCATAGAAAACTGGCTGTAAAATCCAACCATTCATGAACAGGTCCCATAGAAAACTGGCTGTAAAATCCAACCATTCATGAACAGGTCCCATAGAAAACTGGCTGTAAAATCCAACCATTCATGAACAGGTCCCATAGAAAACTGGCTGTAAAATCCAACCATTCATGAACAGGTCCCATAGAAAACTGTAGCTGTAAAATCCAACCATTCATGAACAGGTCCCATAGAAAACTGGCTGTAAAATCCAACCATTCATGAACCAAGGGCCACTAATTTCCACATGCCACAGGGTCTCTATAATGGGGACAACAGAAATAACGAGATTTCTTGTGTTTTTATTAACCACAATGTTTGTATTGGGTTTGCATAAAACACACAAGGTCTAGATTCCTGTGACTGCTTCTTGAGGCAGTCCAGGCTTGTAGCTTTAGCACTTGATAAACACTGGCGTCAGAAATATCCATGACAGCTGTTGCCTCCAGGATGTTTCTAATCTAAAACATCTTTGATGGCCTTGTACTAAAGCTCCAAAATATTGGCCCCAAAGTTTTTCCATTTGATTGCATCATTACCCCTACCCCGTTCAGCCTCAGAATAGAAGTTATATTAGGGTCCATCCCTGGCTCAGATTAATAATCTTGTGCTCGAGTAAGCCACAGATAGGATATTAATTTGAAGGTGATTCTTGTCCAAAGAGGGTAATGGCTACAATAACAACCACAAAGTGTTCTCTGGTTCATTAAAAGTTAAAGAATTGATACATTATTACAGGATAGCTGAATTCTTGCATCATGAAACTATATTACCTTGTCTATCTGTCCACAGAAATTCCTTTAGTCTGGCTGTACAGAGATGCTGAACACAGAACTTTCGTCGGTGATGGCGTGGAGTATACCAACGGGCAGATCAAAATCCACAAACCCGGGAAATATCACATTTACAGTCACATGACCCTTAGCAGTAATGAGAACCCTTTGTTGGAACACGAAGGGGAGAAAATCATTGTCCATTCCCTTTTGTGGAATACCAGGGGAGCATCGAAACATTTACTCTTTTCTCAAGTGACTCTTAAGCCAAATGAAGTAAAAAGCACGGACATTGAAGGCTCTTTTGAACTTCTAGAGGGTGATATTATTTCCGTATATCTTAGTCATCCATCATTTCTCAAAAACGTCTCACCAGCAAACGTGTTTGGTTTGTTTATTTTACAGTAGCAGGTCCTGCTTTGTATGTGAGTAATTCTGATGAACTGTGTCATTCGCGTGTTCATGGGATGTTTTTGAATGACAGATATACAAACAAAAGTCATGATGAACAAGCACATTTGTCCTCGTGTGACACCTCAGGTTGCTGCACGAAAACCGGCATTTGTAGTCTGATATGTTAAGACGAGTGACAGCAGCGATCATTTAATACTTGAAGATGATAATAATAAATCATCATCATCATCTCAAGTGAGCCAGCTTAATGGGAAGTTTCTAGTTACGTGAATCTATACCCTCCCCCTTTTAAGGCAACTGTTTCGACTTCGCTCCTTTTTTCAGCAGTGGAGCAGTCTACTTGGGTCAAAACTTCCAAGTGCCAACCTCCTGTTGCCCATGCTTATTGTACTCTAATGTCCTAGTTAACAAAAAATAGCTAAACAAGTCTATTTAGCCTTGAATATTGTAAAAATGACTAAGTACTACAGTACTAAAAAAGTACTAAACTCTAGTACTTTTTTAAGGGTGGGATTTTCTTCATTGAACTGGACATCCAAGTCAAGGGAGCCAAAAATGGATACCAGATGGCTAACATGATCATGTAACCCATTGAAGGCCAAATGGTGGAACAAAAAAACAGTATGAAGTTAGCACCATTTACCCAAATATGCCTTTGGGGATTGGGTGGAGAGTCCTTTTCTACTTTACCTCTTAACAGTCAGGGATTTTGTGAATGTGTATTTTAACATCTAGGCAGTATGATATCTTTCTCCTGAACCAGCACTCCAGTTTCCTGTGACAAAACTAGCAGTGTCAATTTAAATCAAATAAGCTACTGGGCGTTGAACATTAAGTATTATGTATTAATTGTTTCATGTCCTTGGAGGACGTTGTGATCAACACCAACTTTAGACATCAATATACTTTCTTAGAGATGTAGACTTGTCAAGTATGGCTATATTCATGTTTTGTCTATCTGCCCATGCATCATGGTATCTATGTCTTCATCTATCAATCCATCTGTTCATCCATTCATATATCCATCCATCTATTCATCTATCCATCCATCTATTCATCTATCCATCCATCTATTCATCCATTCATCTGTCCACCCATCTGTTCATCTATCCATCCATCCATTCATATATCCATCCATCTGTTCATCTATCCAACCATTCATCTATCTATCCATCCATCTTCTCCCCTCTTTATCTGCCCTGTCTTTCATTTTCATCTACATGTGCCATTTCATATTTGTATTGTCACTGGGTATACTTGTTGCCTGCGGCAGTGTTATTTTAAATTATATTTTACAGGGTTAATGTCCATTTGTATTCCTCCTAACACTTGCCTGAATGTAAGAGTGTGTATATATTTAAGTGAATACTAGAATCAGTGTGAAAATGTGTGTCTGCATGTACATGGATAAGTTGAACTTATTGGACAGTGTTTGAATAAATTATGATAATGTATGTGTCATTACATCTGTAAGTGGACAACACAAAATTTGGTATATTTTTATACTGTAGTCAACTGTATTTTACAAGCATATTGACTTTCAACTCTCTGTTATTGTTTTAAAATGTCCAAAGTAGAACAAAAAGCGTATTTTTCAAAGTGCTTTCAGAAATGTTTGCTAAAGAATGCAGCTGAATCTGCTGCAATTTGTTGATGTTTTCACTTGTGGTCTACTGTATACAAAGCTTCTGATTAAGTATTTGTGTGGGCTATTAGGAGTTATTTGCTAGTGGTACTGTGAGCCTGGTGGTGTCAAATTGCTCTCATTGGCGTGAAATTTTGGTTCTTTCCTAGAAGAAAGAGAGCACAATTCGTACCTGCATACCTGTGTGGAAGGTGAGGGTGTTGGCCATCTTGGAGAATTGCTGTGCCATTTGTGTGATTTCATAGCATAGAAAGTGTTTTTTTTGTTCTTCAACAGACTTCACCATAGTGGAGATCCTAATTTACCCACTTGGTTTATGAATCAACATCACTGCATTTAGGATATTCCCAAATATATCTCATCTCTCTCCTCAAAACCCATTGAAGAGCTCTCATGGTGATGGTTCTGGTAGCATTTTGCTCGGCTTTTCTTCTGCCTTTTGAGTAGGTCAGTGTTTCTGACCTAGATCTTACAAGCTCCTTCACTTACATGTTGTCAAATTGCATAATTCCACTGCGGGGACAGAGAGCCTGCCAGTCATCTTTTAGCTCAGTCAACATCATGCAACTCACCAGGCATTCACTGAGTACAATTGTCAACTCTTTTGGTCGCAGCATTTGTCACTGTGTAGGGAACAGAAGTGGTGGGGTTAGAAGGTGGTTCCATAGAAATGGTCTAAACATAGGAATACATGTAGGCAATGGAAGCTGTCTGGAACAGAAGTGGTGGGGTTAGAAGGTGGTTCCATAGCAATGGTCTAAACATAGGAATACATGTAGGCAATGGAAGCTGTCTGGAACAGAAGGTTTGGTAGCAAATTTCTAGGAATAAATGTATGGAACAGAAGTGGGTTCAGCAGCAATGGTCTAGGAATAAATGTATGGAACAGAAGTGGGTTCAGTAGTACATGTCTAGGAATAAATGTATGAAACCAAAGTGGGTGCAGTAGCAAATGTTTAGGAATACAAGTATGGAACAGAAGTGGTCTGAGAAAGAAGTGGTTCAGTAGCAAGAATCTGGGTGGGAATATGTATATGGAATCAAAGAAGGTTCATGTATGGAGCAGACATGGTATGGGATAGAAGGAGGTTCAGTAGCAATGGTCTAGGAACAAATGTACGGAACAAAATTATTTGACTTCATGACCAGAATTTGACCCACCAAAATGGATAAACTTGACGGGCAAATAAACAGTATTGTGTTCTGAGACTTCAAACTGGATTCCCATCAGAAACATAAATATGGAGGAAAAAGACAAGGCAGTAAATTAGAAGCTAACAGTAGAACGTTCAACCTGAGAGAATCCCTCAGCATATGTATGGTCATAATTCTTAATTTAAGATTTGGTTTGTTCTATATCTGGGTTTAACGGAGATTTGATAGCAATGGTATAGGAGTGAATGTATGAAACAACAGAGGGTGGCGGTTTAAAGGAGGTTCAATAAAAATGGTCTGGGCAGAAAGAGTTATCTTAATATCTAGGACAGAACCTCAGAAGTCAAGAGTGGCTTCACCTGACTGCGAGGGATACTGGTAATAAGGAAAGCTAACCCACACGCACAAATCAGTCCAGTGGAATAGACCTAGTAGCATATGTAGGGACTACGCTTGAGTTCACAGCGAGGGAAGGAAAAACAAATTAGGACAGAGTGAGCTATGTATTTGAGACTAAGCAAAGTGCCTGGCCTTGTAAATTTACTTGTCTTCTCCATCCATAACTAACCATTGCCTGCATAATTTGATCTTTTATAGCATGCACAAGAGAAGAATCCAGAAACTCTCAGATATGTATGTCCAAAGGACAGTTTTCTAGATTGTATTAAATCTACTGTTATCTGCACAAATCTCAATTATTCCTCTAATGATCTTCCACAAACATGTATTAAATATGTGAGTAAATCTAATGAACTGGTGACATTTGTGAATAAATGGAATGTAACATTTCTTCTGCAGAAACTCATTCATTGTAAGCTAATGTGCCAGTGACATGTCTGGTCACATTCATTCATTGGTAAGATTGTGAATGAATGAATTTATTAATTTTTTGTATTGCATAAATTAATTCATATTAACATTTTAAAAAAAAATCAACCCTGTTGTTGCCTAAAATAAGTCATTGTAATCTCATATTTGAATGAAAAGTTTGGTTACAATAATTATAATTCTGTTTCATAATTAGTGAATGAAGTACAGCGTTTGTATTGTATATATTCATTCATATTAACTTCATGAATACATTTACTGTAGCATGCTGTTTTGCATAAACTCAGTCATTGTAAGTTTATGCCTGATTGAATGGAACACTTGATATTTGTATTGTCCTAACTCATTCATTTTATAAGGTTGCTGCACCTGTTCAGTATGGAGATCATAAGTGAATGAAACACACATTATCCTTATGTTGTATAAGCTCATTCAAAGTAAGGGGATGCATGTATGAATGAAGCACACTACATTTGTAAAAACTCATTTACTGTATGGTTATCGCCAATCATTGGGGTTATGAATGAATTAATGAATGATGCGTTATACCCTCATCTTGTACAAACTCATTCATTGTAATGAAGCACTATACATTTGTAACATAAAATTACTCACTGTAATGTCATGGCCATTCATTGTAATATCTAAAAAGACTAACATTACATCTGCTCCTTATACATCAACTCATCCGTGTTAAGATTATGAAAGGATGAAATGCATCACCCTGAAACCCATATCTAAGTTAATTCACTGAAATCTGGAAAAAAAACTTACTGGCAAGAATGTTATATTGTTGTTACATAGACTACTCATCCCTCTAGTGTTGATGTGAAGGTAATACACAACATATAAAGCTGGCACACCACTCACATTTCCTAATGCTGGGAAGATTTTGTAATTGCGGTCCGTCTGGTTAGAACATTTTGCCAGTGTTGTGGTCCTGCCTGGAACATTTTGCCAGTACTATCGTCCTATCGGGAACATTTTGCAAGTACTGTCCTCCTGCTGGGAATATTTTATAAGTACTGTCCTTCTGAAGGAATTATTTTGTAAGTGCATCTTCCTGTCAAAAACATTTTGTAAGTTCTGTCCTCTTTCTAGCGGAAACGTGTTGTAAGTACTATCCTCCTGCTACGAACATTTTATAAGTACTTGTATCCTGCCAGAGAATTTTATAAGTACTGGCATCCTTCAGAAAAGAATATTTTATTATTATAAATATTATCGTCCATCTGAAGGGAACATCTGAACGCTTTTTGAGTACTATTGTCCTGTTGGGAACATTTTGTAATTACTGTTGTCCTGACAGGAACATGTTACAAGTACTATCCTCCTTCTGGGGGAACATTTTGTAAGTACTGTCTTCCTCCTGAGGGGAACATTGTGTAAGTGCTATCCTTCTGTCAGGAGCATGTTGTAAGTACTGTGGATGTGTATAGTTGTCACTATCATCAAAAGGGTATCACTGACAGAGCGGTACTCTCAGTGCGTATATTGATATGGTGAATATATTTATAATTTAATTCATTATTATTCACTTCGATATTAAACACCTGTTCTCTTGATGGACCATGAAACATGTTAATAAGAACTGTTGTGAAGTATATATGTGCTTTATTAAATGACAAATGAGTTTGCTGTTATAAGTACTTTATTTCCATCTTCTCCCGCTCCTTGTCCCTACGTCATCTACTGCTTCATGTGTCCTTGACCTCTGAGTTCCAAAGTGCTAAGTAGCCACATCTAGTTTCGGTTTGCTCAGCCTCGGAATATCTTTACAATGACCACAAGTAAAGTCTGTCTACCAGGGTTGTGGCGTTAGGTCGTATTCGTCCACGATAATTCATTAGCGTAAAATAGTTCAGTGTTTGGGCTGGTCGTGAAGGATCTTGACATATTCCATATGTATCTCTGTTAATCCACCCTCCTCAGTTCTGTGTCTGAATTGATAATATACTGATTCAGTTGACTTTTTTTTATATGTCATGGCTCATCATGTGCTCTGTTTTCCCCTGTTTGGCACCCTCCAGTGTTTTTTCGGTAATATTCTATATTTCTGTCCATGGCCAGTCCTCCACCAATGGGCTAGTACTGTCAGTATTATGCAGACCAACTCCCCCAGGATGCTGGATCCCATGTTATGGCCATGGGGGTTATCCAAGAGCCATACTGGTAGGTACAGACTCCAACCCCATTCTTATTTGTGATCAAACTCTCGACCACTCTTTTCAGTAGGGATTGCGCTAATTACTACACCACCTAGGAGGCCCCTCTTATGTCCAGGGTTACGTGTATCTCAACCATGATACGTCTTTCACCAGTCGACTTTGATGTTCTTGTCTTGTACATGCCCTGTGAATTCCACGCGCTTTTTTCACTCTTAAGGGCTCTCTAAGAAAACACTAAGTTACTCGTCTACTGTCCAAATGTATCATGGTTGTGGGTTACAATGGACGCTGTATAGTTGCTTTAACCAACAAGGAACTAGCTGCACTGATAGTCATAGGCGCCCGAAGGTCCCCTTTTACTGATAATTATGGTATACTATGGTGTGTGTGTTTTGATGCAGGCAATATGAACGCGTGTATGTATATATTTGGTAATGAACTGAGATGTTTCCTATGTATTATGTTTAAATTATTGTCCAGCAACAGAATCCATTCCCGAAAACAAAAGAAATGAAATAAAAATAATATGTTTCACATATACACTGTTGTTGTGAATTCTGTTTTGTAGTTCAGTTGTTGGGGAAATCTTCATGGAACTGAAATAGCATAAGGGTGTGTCTAGTTGGCTGTAGTGCGCTGTCATCATTTGGAGGCCGCAGATTCAATTCCCAGGCGCTACAGCTTGTAATGCGTGTATTGAGGGAGAAATTCTGGCCTAGCGGTTGATGAGTCATGGCTAAGAGGTTGAGGAGTAGTTGCTAAGAGGTGGAGGAGTCGTGACTGAGGAGTAGTAGCTGAGAGGTTGAGGAGTCGTGGCTGAGAGGTTGGGGAGTCATGGCTAAGAGGTTGAGGAGTCGTAGCTAAGAGGTTGGGAAGTCGTGGCTGAGAGGTTGAGGAATAGTTGCTAAGAGGTTGGGGAGTCGTGGCTGAAAGGTTGAGGAATAGTTGCTAAGAGGTTGGGGAGTCGTGGCTGAAAGGTTGAGGAGTCGTAGCTAAGAGGTTGGGGAGTCATGGCTAAGAGGTTGAGGAGACATGGCTAAGAGGTTGAGGAGACGTGGCTAAGAGGTTGAGGAGACGTGGCTAAGCGGTTATGGTGTCTACTTATGGCTCACAAGGTACCGGTTTCGATTCCTGCATAGAGCGGCGAATATTGTTCTAAGAGGTTTTGACACAAGTTACTGTTTTATGACAGAGAGTGGAAGGTTTTGACACAAGTTACTGTTTTATGGCAGAGAGATTGGAAGGTTTTGACACAAGTTACTGTTTTATGACAGAGATTGGAAGGTTTTGACACAAGTTACTGTTTTATGACAGAGAGTGGAAGGTTTTGACACAAGTTACTGTTTTGTGACAGAGATTGAAAGGTTTTGACACAAGTTACTGTTTTATGACAGAGATTGGAAGGTTTTGACACAAGTTACTGTTTAATGACAGAGATTGGAAGGTTTTGGCACAGAAGTTACCAGGTTTTGACACAGAAGTCACCAGGTTTTGACACAGAAGTTACCAGGTGTTGATAAAGAAGTTACCAGGTTTTGACATGCACACAGAAGTTACCAGGTTTTGACACAGAAGTTGCCAGGTGTTGATAAAGAAGTTACCAGGTTTTGACATACACACAGAAGATACCGGGTTTTCACACACAAGTTAAGAGGCTTTGGTAAAGAAGTTACCAGGTTCTCACACATAAGTTACGAGGCTTTGGTAAAGAAGTTACCAGGTTCTCACACATAAGTTACGAGGCTTTGGTAAAGAAGTTACCAGGTTCTCGCACAGAAGTTACGAGGCTTTGGTAAAGAAGTTACCAGGTTTTGACCCATAAATTACCATGTTAGATACAACAGTTACCAGCTTTTGGTTATTAGGCTACTAGGTTATCACACACGAGCTCCTTTTATCGCAGAAGTTACTGGGTTATTACACAGAAGTTACTAAATTATCACATAGAAGTTACTGGATTATCACACAGAAGTTACTGGGTTATCACTCAGAAGTTACTGTGTTATCACACATAATTACCTGGGTTATCACACATAAACTATCACACAAAAGTTGCTGGGTTATCACACAGAAGTTATCAGGAACTGGCACAGAAGTTACTGGATTATTCCTCAAAAGTTACACGTTTTGGCACCGAAATTTGGGTCTGAAAAGAAAAGAGGTCATGTTTTCAAGTTGCACTTGTTTATTGGTTAGTTGGCGGGTGAATCCCGTAAGAGGCTGAGTCTTAACCCTTAAGCCACACTGAGTTCCAGAGCTGCCTGACAATATACTATATGAGGGGGACGCAGAGGTGTTTCCACGGCACCGGGGCCGGGTTATATACTGGCCAAGACCTATTGACGCGTCCTCGTCGAGCGTCCTGGGCAACAGGTCCCTTCGGGGTCCTGGCTAAAGTCAATAGGATCACCGATTCCTCCGAAGTCGGAGAGTGTCTGCCTGTACAGCGAGGAACCACCAGTCTGCACACCAATAAGCCAGACATGGGACAACGGATACTCACGCAAACCTCAGGTCCTGTATGACATCACACTGATGTTGGACAACAGGATGCCTTCATCCGACATACAGGACTTCGCGTTGGAGCTCAAGCCAACGAACACAAGCAAGCAAGCAACTATATGAGGCATACAGTGAAATGAAGACGGTACCGAAGCTCTCTCTCTCCCTCTCTCTCTGTCTGTCTGTCTCTGTCTCTCTCTCTCTCTCTCTCTCTCTCTCTCTCTCTCTCTCTCTCTCTCTCTCTCTCTCTCTCTCTCTCTCTCTCTCTCTAACGACTGGGTCATCAAGACGTTACAGCTCTTCACCTCCGTTCATCGTGACAATGAAATTACAGAAGTGAGGCAACACTTTCTGTAACAAGCATATTGCACCATTTGTGACTAGCTATTGGCTAAAACGATGTCCCTGGCCTTGGAGTTAAATGCCTTTCTTCGTAATCCCGTTCATCCACGTAGGGTAACGCAGCGCGCGAAAATTGGAAGCGGTTCTCGCCGCGCTGGTAACTTACGGGATCTTTCAGATGTCAACCACAACGGTCGCCGATTCATGGCATGCCATACAATAACCATGATGCATATTACCTCTTTGAAAGTAATTCATGTTTGTTTTTCATCATGATTATTATCTCCCTCCGGATGGTCTGCTCGCCGTTCTTCAGGGACTGAATGAGCCACCTACCCAACAGTGAGTTTGACACATCCCACGTGACTTAT
>OY992883.1:81198420-81300920 GCA_963921405.1 Cepaea hortensis
AGAGTATGGCATTTTTTTTAGCCCTGACAGAACATACAACAAATCAGCCTTGACCTTGTAGGCCAAGGCAGTCATGCAAAGCTTCCTAAGTTTGCAAATGGAAATAGAGGCGACCAATGTTGTATCTGTGAGATAGCTTTATGAATGTACATTATTTAAATCTTTAGGGCCTGTTTAGACGACCTTTAGCAGAAATGTTTCAAATCTTAGAAGGAGGAGAGTCCGCTTTTCAGGACTATTATTTCAAATGGTTGTATATGGATGTATGTAGTTGGTAATTTTTGCAAAGCTGTTGTGTTTAATGTTATGAATTATGTTTGTTATTGTCCCGTTAATACCACGTATAACGTCAGTGAAGATGTTTGAGTAATGAAGATAAACTATATTTCACGATTTGTTGCCTGGAATACTACGCTCTATATCAGTGTTTCCCAACCTTTTTTGTGCCATGCCCCACTTAAGCCTTTCTAAAATTCATATTGCCCCCCTCCCCCGCCCCATGCCCCCCTCAACATATACATTATTTTTAATATCCAAAAATTGAAATGCTCACTAAAGAAACTTGAATGATAGGTTTTAGGAAGAAATCACTAGGTAATTATTGAGCAAACACAGTAAGTAAATTTTCAAAACATATAATGGAGAACTGAAATTCAAGTACAAAATAATTTTAATGAAAGATTTTTCTATATTATTTTAATTATTAGTAATTATTTATTATTTAAATTTAGTGAGATCCTTGCGCTTGATGCTTGCTGCAAAGAGATCTTATGCCAGGTTCCAATTTAGTTAACTTCAGTCTCAAGTCTCCCCGTTTTGTTATAGTCAGCCGATTTCTTCCATTTTCGAATTGCCCCCCTTAACAGTCAAATTGCCCCCCTGTGGGGCGTGGGCCCCACGTTGGGAAACACTGCTCTATATCGTCACCAGTATACTACACAAGGTTAATGCACAGAACAGACAGTGAAATTGGGTAAACCATAATTATGTAAGGAAGAAAAGACATGACAGCCTCTTTAAAACTACCGCGTTGACATTGAAACAAATGACAATATGTTTTGCTTATTTCGGTTGAAAGGCTTCATTACGCAACTTCATTATATGTTGACGTGTTTTCCTACCTCTGTAGTAAACACATGACGAGGTACAGCGAAATATGGCAGAAATAAATGGTGCAACATATTGTTTGTGTCTTGATTTTTGCTAATTCACAAACTGAGAAATATTGCTTTGAATCAAGAGATTTTAATAAACGCGGAAATAATTGACCTTGACATAGCAACAACACCAAACAAACAACAACGAAATAAGTCAACAATTCTAATACCTTGATAGAAAAGAGTTACAAATTGGTATTTTTTAAATACTTTATTCGTTTTGGTATATCGAATGGTAGGCGGATCAGAAAAAAAAAAAAAAAAAAAAAAAAAAAAAAAAACACAGACACACACTCACACACACACACACACACACGCGCGCACACACACACACACACGTTGTTGTGTTGTTGTTGTTTGTCCATCAAGAATGATGATGACCATTCATTTCCCCAGTGGGGTTGAAAGTATGGAGCCGTGAGTTCTAAGATTGTTGATAAGGCCTATTTTGGCTCGAAATGTTCTTTGACAATGTGGGCAAAGAATGCTTGACGTCCCCGGAGGAGGATCTCCTGCAGTGTTTTTTCTGTCTTTTCTGTCCAGCCTTTTCTTCACAGCTCTTGCAGTCCCGGTTGCTTCACAAGTGACTGCACCCTTGTGTAATGATGCGCGCCACGAATTGCGGTCTTTAGCAGCAGTCTCCCAGGTGTCAAGATGAATTCCAAAAGCTTTCAGTGATATTTTCAGAATGTCTTTAAACCATTTCCTTTGGCCGCCTTGGGAGCGTTTACCACAACGCAGCTCGCCGTAACAAATTCGTTTAGGGAGCCTGTGATCTGGCATACGAGTTAAGTGACCAGCCCAGTGAATCTGATTCTTCATTAGTAGAGTGTGGATACTGGGCGTGGACGCTCTTTCTAGAACTTCAGTGTCTGGGATCTTGTCTTGCCATTTAATCTTCAATAGCTTCCTAAGGCAGACTGTGTGGAAGTGGTTTAATTTCCAAGCATATCGCTGATAAACAGTCCTTGTTTCACAAGCATATAGCAGTGTGAATAATACAACTGCTTTGTAGACTTTCAGCGTTGTTTGCAGGCTTATTCCATTTCTGTCCCATACATTCATGTACAGTCTGCCAAAGGCCGCACTGGCCTTGGAGATTCTTGCATTCACTTCGTCATCAATCGTGGCAGCTTGTGACACAGTGCTGCCAAGATAGGTGAACTTGTCCACAACACGTAGTCTATGACCGTTCGCCTAGTGTCGCATGATTGCGCACTCCGTCTTGTTCACTGCTGCACATCACAATTTCAAAACACACTTCTCACTAAGGGTTTGCACTAGAGAGAATTGGGATGCTAGGAATGTGGCGTCAACAGTATTAATAGCTGTGACACCCAATGATGGATAGATCATGTGGTTTAAGCCCGTTCTGTCCATTGGTTAACCATTTCGCCCGCGAAATATTCTGGGTCCAGCGACGCTAAATTTCGGACTTGCAGAGCGACCGGCCAAGCATCTAGATGTGGTTTAGGTCTCTGTATGTCCCTCATCCTGATTCAGAAGGAAAGCTTCAGACGAAATTATGCCTGAGTTTGTTTATTTCTGAGTCAGGTGAGGATGGCGGTGTTCGCAGATTGTCATGATCCAGAGTTGCAGATCATTGTCCAATAATGTACCCTGGGTCTGCAAATCATGAGCTGCTCAGTAAGATCTGTTGTCAGGGGTTGATCTGATCAAAAGTCTTCATTGAGCTTTGCTTCCTGGAGAAGTGACAACATAAGTGATTTGGGGAGACTTTCTAAGATCATTAGGATCAGTTTTATCATTCACAGAAGACTTGAAAATTTTTAATATCATGGCTGAAGTCTGATAGACAATTTTATAAGGAAAGACTGTGTCATATAGTTATGCATTCCAGAAAGTTCTCCGGGATATGTGTAGACTGTTTAATTCCAAGTTTCACTTGATGACTTGACTGAAAGTTCACAAACAGAACATTTGTGTAGTGCAGAGACTTTGTTAGGAAATCAGAAGGGTGGTACCGTGATGAAATGCCAGAACTGCCATGAGATCTTCCAGGAGTTCTAATCTCCATTGTGTCTTAGAACATTATGCTGGAACCAAATGGGTTTAGTTCATATGTCATAATGCATCACTGGATTACTTCCACAGGTTTTTTATTTTGATTAATAAACCAAAATTAACTGTTCCTGCATTTTTCTGTCAGTCCATTGTGGTGTGACAAAACTTTTCATTATTATCTATGTGTTTAGTTAATGTAACTACTTCACATAAAGGTAGTATCTGGAACTACAGGTGACTGGGTAAACTCTAATAGACAGCTAAAGTCTGTCCTATTGTAATCTCCCAGGTTCCAGGTTACTCAGAAAAGGGAACTTTACATTTTATTAATTCCTGTGACCATTTCATCTAAAAGGGAAAATGATCATAGGTGGGGGACTCTCGAGCTAATTAAGTTTCTCTTTTTCGGGAAGGAAGATTTTGGAGGGAAGAAATTAATTTTCCTGGGAAAACTCCTAGATTTCCAGAGCTATTATGGGTCACTTTGGCTTCCAAGAACCCATCCCCTCCAAATGAAATCAGTCCCATCCTCATAGCTTTACTTCATTGTGGGGTAAGTCAGAGAGGGTACTGCTTCCAACTCCCAACATGTCACACCTAGATTGTGTGATTATTCCCTGGAGCTGGCTGGTACATAACTACAGTCTTCTCCAAGTTTGAAAGCTATAGTTACCGACTGGGATTCGAACCTGTCACCTCCAAATGACGACAGCGCCTCGCTGCAGGAACAAGTGTAATTCGAATCATAATCAACTAGAAGTACATTTGTTCCTGCAGCGAGGCTCTGTCGTCATTTGGGGGTGACAGGTTCTAATCCCGGTCGGTAACTATAGCTTTCAAATTTTATGTTGTCTAGTGCGTCCTCTAGTCTCTACTTCCTTCTTCTCCTTCTGTGAGCGCCAAACAATACTATGTGTGTTTATTTATGTAACTGTTTCGGTGGCCTCAACGGGTTCCCCCATTGATTTCTTATCGCGCATCTGCGGGCGATTTGGTAGAAGACTGCCTTGCTTTGGACTTCATAAGTAAGTATCGGTTGTTCAGAAAGCAATGGTAAACTACTGAACGTAAACTTGCCCAGAAATCACAAACAGCCAAACAATGCTGGGATTGACTGCGACGTCCTGTAAAGGATAGTCAGCTAACTTTAACTAACTGATCAGGTTAGGAGGAGGTAACATAGTATCTGCTTGGGAAAGCTAGAGGTAAAGTAAAATCTGCCTGGAACAGGAAGAGTTGAAGTAGCATCTATTTTGGGATAGAAAATAAAGTAAAGCAAAATCTTCTTGAGATAGGAAGAGTTAAAGTAACGTTTGCTTGGGATAGGAAGAGTTAAAGTAACGTATGTTTGGGATAGGAAGAGTTAAATTAACGTATGCGTGGGATAAGAGGAGTTAAAGTAACTTATGCTTGGTACAGGCAAAGCTGAGGTAGACTGGACCGGACTTCCGGTCACCAATATGGCGGATAGGCGTTTAAGCGGTTTATTTCCTCTGGAGATTTTCTGCTTGTGGATACCGTTTGCATTCGCATTTTCCCCACGTTGGACAGGAAGTTTATGGTTCCGTCGCCCTGCTATTGAGTTGAGTGCGTGGCGCGACACCGTGAGCTATGAATTTCGTGTGAAATGCTTTTACATCTGTTTGTAGTTGTTTGTAGCGTGAACTGCATGTTCGGAATAATGGCAGTCGGCTTGTCGAAGAACTGATTGGATTGCCTTACCCTTGTGCAGTAATGTGTGGCTGCTGGTTTACTAGTGACTGCCGCTACCATTGACGATGAACTGTATTTCTAGTGGAGGACTTTTGTGTTGGCATTCTGGCGGTGACATTATGCATAGTGTACCTGTGCCGGCTGTTGGCTTGTCGAGACTCCTGTTTGTTCCACTTTTCACATAGGGCAGTGAGGAGAATTTTGTGTAATATTCACTGGCACGGAAAAGGAGCATAATGGGTACGACCTGATGCGGTGAAGTTGGAACAGCGACTAATGACTAAAAAATGACTAAAAGCTGAAGTAGCATCAACATTAAAATGTGTTTGGGGTAGGAAGAGATAAAGTAACATTTATTCCGGCGCAGAAAAAAGAACGGTTAAAGTAACATCTGCTTGGGATAGGCAGATTTAAAGTAACGCGTCCATGGCACAGAAGGAGTTATCAACCTAAAAATTAGTTGAGTATGGATGCTGACATGGTGGTCCCGAGTCCACTAAGCGAGCAAGAGAAAGTCTTGGGATGCGCACACACTGTCACTCACGGGGATGCTTGGCAAACATAAAGAGGAAACCTTACATTAGTGCCCTGGCTGAACTGAATTGCTTAACTTCAGCAACATAACTTTTATCCCGGGAGGGGCAGAGACAAGTGAACTGGTCACCTTTAGTGTCGTGATCCAGAAAACGTCAAGTCCTGTCACGACACGCCGTTAGGACTGAACACTTGAGACTCCTTATATTTTTACACTTTTCAGTCGCTGCTACGCCTGCATCCTCTTTCATAGGGAGTAATTGGGACAGAGTTATGCACTTCTTTAACCCCGAAGTTATTGTGTCCGACCTTTGGCATACATTTTCGTAAGGTTCGCTTCCTCTGAACAGACGCCATCCAAGGTAATGGGCTTTATCAACCCGCAGGTTGTGTTTTCTGTAGCACTTTTGCTATGTCGGCGACCGTAGTGCCTTCTCTTTGTGATTTCCATTCGCCATGGGGCTTTTAACTTGTACACTGGTCCTCCGGGTTTTCCGTCCTTGTTTGAGATGGCTAGATATGCGATCTCGCCAGCCAACAGAATAAAATGTAAAGTCTGTCGCATACCCTTTACATGACGTTGCAGTCAACACCAGCATTGCATGCTGTTGTGATCTCTTGGCATGTTTGCGTTCAGTAGTTTGCCATTGATGTATGAACTACCGGCACCCATTCCATTTCGTAAATAAACCAACGCGGGGCGAGCCAACAGAATAAGACTTGTGAAATCACCAGAAACCAATGGATTTTGCAAAAATGCCCAGCAACCTCCTTCACATCTTAGCTAAAAATGGCTGGCAAAACCTCTCAGCCGTACACTTTAGAAAACACCCAAAGTATTGGTTTTCCCTGTCGATGCCGTTAAGGAAGTACATTTAAAAAAAAAAAAAATTATACCGAATAACCATTCAGGGGAAGCCCCTATTCCTTATTGAATTCCGTTTCTTCGTGATCCAAAACAACACAAAGTAACGCAGCTTACAGAACACAATTAAGGAAAACAGGACGTTGCGGGGATTAACCTTCATCATCAAACTATTACACACAAAAACAACATATAAATACGGGAAAGACACTGCAGTCACTACATTATGGCATAAAAAAAGAATGAGAACAATGAAAAGTAAATGAAACAAAAATGAAAAAATTCCAGGCTGTGATACCCGGGTAAGTCTTAACAAAATAAGAGTTAAAAATATATCGGTTGTTGGAAATCGTAAGGAGTAGATCCAAAGTGCCACTGCCCAGGTAAAATATCTAACTGAGAAAATCTACCAATAAAAAGGTAACAATATGTTTCGTTCATGTATACTCTCTTTCGGATCCTCGAAAGTATTGTTCGTGCCTTGTATTTAGCACCTCCTAGATGTCCCGATATTTGTGGATTTAAAAACAAACAAACCAAACAAACAAACAAACATTTAAAACTAGTGCTAAACTTAAAATATTTAAATATAACGTTAAATCCGTACTGTTGTATGGGTCAGTAACACAAATAACGAACAGAACAATTAAGAATAAATTATATGCATACATTGACTGGTGTCAGCGTAGAACAATAGGGCTACTAAGATGGTATGACGGAATCACTCACGTGGCGCCCAGGGAGAGAACAGAACGGCTACTAAGATCGTATGACAGAATCACTCACGTGGCGCCCAGGGAGAGACCAGAAGGGCTGGTATGATGGTATGACAGAATCACTCACGTGGCGCCCAGGGAGAGAACAGAACGGCTACCAAGATCGTATAACACAATCACTCACGTGGCGCCCAGGGAGAGACCAGAAGGGCTGGTATGATGGTATGACAGAATCACTCACGTGGCGCCCAGGGAGAGAACTAAACAGATTCCAGCGAATCCAGGGGTGAGGAAAAGACGATGGAGTCGGATAGGAGACACACTGAGATAGGACACACACTGAGATAGGACACACACTGAGATAGGACACACACTAAGATATGACACACACTGAGATATGACTCAAACTGAGATAGGAAGCACACTGAGATAGGACACACACTGAGATAGGAAACACACTGAGATATGACACACACTGAGATATGACTCAAACTGAGATAGGAAGCACACTGAGATAGGACACACACTGAGATAGGACACACACACTAAGATAGGACACACCCTGAGATAGGACAAACACTGAGGTTTCAAATGTTGCTGTATGCAGCCGGGAGCGGGAATGGTGTGATGGCCCAACCTTGCATCAATACCCCAATGGCTCGTGCATTCATCACCTATGCAGCAAAAGTCCAACTCCTGGTCTTCTCGTGGGGAGCTGTTTTAACTAACAGGAGAAGTTGCGGCAGCGAGTCACTGACGCCGAGAAATAACCAGAACGCTCTAGATGTGTATGCACGTACATGCATGCGCAGACACGTGTGTGCGTGCCCAAGCACCTAAACTCGAGTAAGACCACAGTCTGCTCTAGCAAAGGAAAGGTGCTGAAGACGGAGGCAACCAGCACAGGAGGCGCACCACAGAAATCAGGATGCCACGCTATCACGCGTAATGAAATATGTCGACTACTGCTAAATATTATGGTGCTCGCTCTGCTTTGGACCCCCATGCAGGTGCAGTGCCGGGTACTATGCCTCGAAAGGATCCAACCACAACTACTGGAGGTCCTTCTAATAATAGAGCGTTTCGCCGTCCCAAACAAAGACTAAAAATAATGCACTGGAATGAGGAGAGAGTCAGCAACAAAAAATAGAACTAGAAAACATCTTGGACCAAGAAAAAGTAAGCGCATGTTGCTTGCAAGAAACTCACCTTAACGAAAATATAACCTTCAAAATCAGAGGCTACCAATGTTAGCGATCCGACCGAAAGGACAGGACAAAGGGTGGGATACTGACCCTTGTAAAAAATAGCATCACAGCTTCTCAAATTGAAGTTTACAGGGGCTGAGTATCAGACATGTCACGGGAATAATGTGAGTTTAATGATTCCCTGATAAACTCGAATAGTAAGAATTAATGACAATGTAGGAGAAGGGTTAACAGTCGAGTACTTCATTCTGAGATGAGGACGAATTAAAGAGCAGTGACCGACTGGTATAAAAATAGGATATTGTGAGGAGTCATTGACCAGCGATGTTAACGGACAGAACAACAGGGAGACTTCGAGAACGGGAAAATGAACGGAGAAGGTGATCAACGGGTTCGGACGCTTTGAAGTATTAGCGTAAGGGGAACCCAGGGAAACAGCGTAAGGACGGAACAAAACGAGCAACTAATCACTACGTGATTTCACCGCCTTTTGATGTGCAGGATACGTCAAGAGACGAGTGTTGAGGTATGAACATCAAACAATAACGGAGGATGGGCCACTCGATATAAATAGTAGAAATTGGGTTTTCTGTTTTAGTGTGTGTTCCAAACTGGACAGAGATATCTATTAATCCCAGGTGTGGAAAAGAAAGTATAGTCCCGTACTGTTTAAGGCAATGGGATATTAGTGCCGATGTGCTTAATTATTAATTTCGATTCCGGGATGATAATAGAAGATATAAGGTAAACTAATCTTAGCGTAATAGTAGCATAGGGATATAGGAGTTTGTTCTTGACTTGTGGCATTGCATTCGTTTATCTAATCGTGTAAACTTTAGTGCACTCATAAATCGTATGTCCGTATGTGTTTCGGAGGCTTCTCAGTATGGCTAGAGAAGGACTCTCACATAAGAAAATAATATGAAGCAGACTCATATCACCGGATTACCTATCTCCTCCACAGGTTCCAATTCCCCTATTGAAATCAGAGAAGAAATGAAGGTTACTTCATTTGAGCAAATAAAGTACCCACTTAGAACCAACAAGAACATAGACATGTTTTAATATGAAGAAGTGATAACGTAACGTCAAATACAGAACACTGTATGCTCAAACGAATATCCAAGTAACGCACTTAAAAGGAAAAGACGTTAACCTGTGTCAAGCAGGGATACTTAAAACTGCATGCAATTGCACTGTGCAGAAACATTAAACTTTATTAACAAGAGAGATTGTGTAGAACATTTATAGTAACTCTAGACAATGTTGGATAGTGGCGGTGTGTATTCAGGGATGGACTATATTACCTTCAAAACACAGGAAATATCTGGATTTCAGTGACTTACCAAATCGGATTATTTTCTGGTGATAAGACATTCAACAGTTGTTTTTTTCAAGAATTGGATTAAGTCCAGACTCAAGCAGGAGGAGATCATCCAGGGTGAGATCACTCCATTTCTATGTGTGCTGTCCTGTGTTTTAGCCGACAGAAGAGGCGAGAAAGTATATGGCACATACGAAGTCAAAAGTCCTATCTTGCATTCACACTAGCAGACAATACCAACTACATATACACAGTCCATCGATACACCAGACATAGTTTTATTTAATAAATATTTTATTAATTGTTGAAGGAAACTGTTGTCGGAGTATGTGATGAAGGAATAATAGAGAGAGAGAAAGGAAAAGATATATGGAAGGGAAGACAGAAGGGAGGAGTGTAGACAGAAGTCAGTCAAGTATCCCAAAGAAGAAGAAGTAATAAGGTGTGCTTGTTCATTCCACGTTCCTCCAGGGACGACAAGTGACAAGACACTTAAACTTAAGACAGGCAATACAGACCTTCATCTGATCAATTACTACTGTCCAAGTGACTGGCCACAGGCACTGGACACACTATCATTAAAAGAAAATTTGATTATGTGTGGCGACTTCAACAGCCACTCGCAGAGCTGGGGCTATGATCACATGGACCAGAAAGGAGAGAGATTCTGGAAGACTGGCAGGATGAGAATAGATTCATCTTGATTAACAAGCTGTCCGACCCACAGACTTTCTACTCGAGATCATGACAGACTACAACTACACCTGACCTGGCTTTTCATTCACCAGACCTGGAGTGGAACATTACACAATTTGTTGGGAAATAACTTGGTGGCAGTGACCATCGGCCAGTCTTTCTAACTGTAGAAATTGAGCTTGTAAGTGAAAACAGCACCCTCTCGAGGACTGGGCAATGTACAAGCATCGCACCAGCATACTGGTTAGTAACTGAACACTGAGAAATAGATTAATAATGTAGTTGAAGAGTTTGAGAAATGTATACTACAGGCAGCACGAGAAACAGTACCAAGAGGAGCCCTAAACATTATAAACCCTACTGGAGTAGTGGGACAGTTGGACAATGATGTGGAAGTGTGTAGAAAGCAAGCCGAGGCCAAACCCAGCAAAGAGCACCACAATAAATACCAGCACGCAAAAGACCAATTTTAAAGGGCCGAGCTGCAGGCTCGACAGAAAAGGTGGCAGGAGAAAACAGAGTCTCTAAACTTTGAAAGAGACACAAGGAAATTGTGGAAGCTAATAAAATAACTTAACGATGAGGGCACATGGAGAAAGTCACAAATTGCACTACATAAAGACGGAAACGTCTTAACAGGAAAGCAAACAGCTGACCACTTTGCTGACTCATTCGCACAAGATAACAACATACCTTGGAGTAACATTTGATGGCAGGTGACATGGAGAAAGCACATCAACAAAGCAGTAGAAGCTAAGTGGAACCACAAGGGGAGCCAATGGGAAAATACTTAGCAATGTTTATCAACAGAGTATACAACCACACCTGGAATACGGGTCAACTGCGTGGTGTTCAGCATCAAAAACCACATTACAAGAGCTGGACAAGGTGAAAAATCAAGCACTTAGAGTCACCACAGGAGGGATGAGATCAACCCCTATAGTGGAGATGGAGAAGATGGAGAGGACACAAGCACTGAGAGAGCGCAGAGATTCGAAAACACTAATACAAGCAGACAAGTTCCTTAGCTTGCCAGGCCACCCTATGAAGAACAGATTTGAAAGCTTAGTATGGGGCGGTTAAAACAAGCAGTTTTATCCACCAGGCTAAACGACTCTGCAGAGAAACCACCGATCTGCCAATAGTTAGTATCCCCCTGAAAACTATACCAGAGCGAACTCCATGGAAAGATGAACATAGACTATCACTACAAATCCAGACAAAAGTGAGAGGAATATTTAACAAGGAAGAACAAAACAGTGTACAGCGCAGAACAGCCACTCTCAGCTTCCTTGACGAAGAATACCCACAGGATCTATGAATCCGAGTCTACACAGATGGGTCACACAAAGTGCTGTTCCCAATGGAGGAGCTGGAGTGTACATAGAATACCCAAATAATACTAGGGACACGGCCAGAGTACCAACAGGAAAGTATTGCCATAACTATGATGCTGAAATTGAGGCAATCAAGATAGCAACAGAGAAATTACTAAATATCAGCCATGGTACACAACCTGTGGTGCTATTGACAGATGCAAAATTAGTACTCGAGGCGCTCCTGTCTGGGAAATTGCTGAACTTAGCAGACAGCATAAAGTCACCACACAGTGGATACATCACACGGTGGAATACCTGGAAACGACAGAGCTGATCTATTGGCTAAGGAAGGAGCAAAAGAAGAATAGCCCGTGTGTCCGTTACATACCACCAATAGAAAAGAATGATCAAATCAGTCAGAAATCAACCAAAACCTGCTCAAGATGACTACCACATTATGAACAGACCAGAACAAGTCATTATTCTGCGCCTCAGAACAGGACACAATAGATTACGCAACTAAATATATACAAAATTCAAGATTGGTGAATCAGCCATGTGCACACGTGGATTGGCGTCGCAGACAGCAGAGCACATACTCCAAGACTGCCCAAATTACAAGTCTAGGCAAACCTTCTGGGCTAGAGAGACGACAGTGGACGATAAACTCGATGGACCGCTGAGTGAACTAAAAAAAACACAGTTAAATTCATACAAGAGACAACATTACAGTTATAGACATATTTCAAGCGAACGAAAGAAGAAGAAGAAGAAGAAGAAGAACAAGAACAAGAACAAGAACAAGAAGAAGAACAAGAAGACAAACACTGAGATAGGACACACACTGAAATAGGACACACGTTGAGATAGGACACACGTTGAGATAGGACACACACTGAGATAGGACACACACTGAGATATGACACACACTGTGAGAAAACCTAGAATATTTAGAAAGACCCTGTGGACTGAACATTGCAAACAAAGTAGAGAGCCACCTGAAATACAACTAGAGGAGAGAAAATAGAGACAGGTAGATTACATGTGGAGGACATTGTGGAAACTGAGGGAAGATAAACCATAGGACAGCTTGATATAAACAAAAAAGTCGCTTAAAAGTCGACAGGGTCGACTTCATTGCACCGGGTTTTATCCCATATGGCTCGGTCTCTTTCCGTAACACGGAAAGCGTCGCACAAAGCACGAACTCCGTAGCTTTTAGCGACGACCCACAGGAGTCTCCGAAACATTTAACTCGTAAACCGAAGGGCGCGGCCCGGAATCGAACCAATAACCTTCGGAACACGAGTCAAACGGCTTGACCACTTCGCCACAGAGCCTCCCATAACACAGCATAGGACAGCTTGATATTAGTTAGTTGATTGTCTATGTTCCAGCTGGAGATAAAGGATGGCAGAAGAGGACGAGCTCATGATATAAAGAGGGAAACTAAGCAGCATCGAGGCATCCAAGGGCACTGCATGTTACACAGCAAAGCAAACAAAACAACCCAGCTTTTCCCATTAAAACCAGGAATCTATTTCTGACACACACCTCCAACGAACTTGACGTCCATCTTGATTACCCCATGTTCTCCATTGCCATAAGCTCTCAATTCTGTTTCCTTTTAATTATAATGACAGTATTTTCTCATGGCCACTCCTGGTTATATCGACATTTTCCGCTGTCTGATTATATAGGCAATAGGTAATAGAATCAGACAACTCACATCGTTCAGTGTTACACCTCCGAATCCCAACACTTAACCTCAAGGGCCCTTGCTTGAATTCAAAGGTCTCTATACAGCTTTCATGTCATTCCCCTGAGAGAAACCACCCGAAATCCCCACAAATGAATGGAGAAGCCAAAACAAAATGGATATGCTTCACTGGGTTATCAACGTCGGCGGCTTAACCGGGATGCCAGCAGCCCGCTTGGAGACGTTTGACAAACAATTTTGACATTTCTTCCCTTGAAAGACCTCCCCCACGGGCATCTGGCTAATGAAACCGCTTAACCCAGCGTGAAAACTGTCAGCCGTGACACAAAGGATCTGGAGACGGTATTGTCAATCCGCAGAACAAAATAATCCTTGGAGTATTTAAGTATTATAAGTAGGTTATTGTGTAGTAGTCTTGTACAACTACGACCCGTTTACTTTGTATTTTTCTTTACTCCAAACTTGCAGATTACAAATATTTATCTCTCTGTTAAACAGTGTTCAAATTCCGTGTTCCTTGCCCTCCAGGGGTGCCCTTAATTCCCCACTGATTATCCATGATTTTCTATAAAGGAGATATACAAATCTATACAACAGTGTAAATGAATTTCCCTTGCTGTAGAATGTCTGTACGCCGCTCCTGTTATCTGTCTTGGCTGCTGCTTCTGTTACTACAAAACTGTTGCATCTATTTACAGTTATATCGACTACAATTCTAAGTTTAAATTTGTTTAAACACAAAATGATTGACTTCATTTCAGCAGGTTTTATGCCGTTTAGTTCGGTCTCACTTCACAGAGCGACCTGCCTAAGCGTTGAACATAGAATGAACTCAATAACACCAGTGGCCACCTCCCAGGTGTCTCCAAGAAAATAGCACTTGTGAACCAAATGACAGAGACCCCTGAAGCGAACCCATAACTTTCGGAGCGGGAGGCAAGCGGCTTAACCACTTGGTCACAGAGCGCTCCATGATGAAATAATACTTACTAACGATTTAAACACATGCACTGTTTGGCGCTCATAGAAGTAGATGAAAGAAGTAGAGATTAGAGAACGCACTAATGCTTGGAGGATGCAGTGGCTCCGATATGAAATGGCGGAGCACATGCTGAGGAATACCTATCTTCAAACTTCTCTTCACCTCCGCCTGGTGATATCTTTGAAATCTTTCTGAGCAGTCCCAACAGTGGTCACAGATATCCATCAATGCGAGTTGGAGGTTACACTATAAACCGCCTGCAGATATCTGTTAAGTGCGCGAACATCTTTGCTAGTTGGCGTGGCACATGATGATGGTGATAAAAAGAAGCAAACAGTGTTCTTTAGTCAGTTATTGATAAGAGAGGAATTGGAGAGCATCGTTATGACTAGAAAGATCAACTGTTGAGAGGTAGGCCGACTGGTACCTTGCCGTGTTGACAGACGATAGTTTGTAAAAATGGAGTCACACCTCTCCATAATACAAAACGTGGGCTGAATTTAGAGATCATGTGTTGCCCATAGAGCATGATCCCTTCTCGGCCTGTCTAGTTTACTCCAGAGGAAAGGTGACACCAATACGTCTGGAACAAAACCATCTGCAGAAACTGCTGTATCAGCAAAGAAATACTCTAAAGACAGAGATAAATAATCCTTGATGGTCTAAGGCATTGGTATGGAATAATATCATCACAAGATGATACAGAACACCAAGGATCGAGATCTGTGAATAGACTTGAGCCCTTGCACCACTTTGAGAGAGACAAGACGATGAGTGTGAGTAGGTGACTGCCAAGACAATATTTAAATCTTAGAAAGCCTACCCACCGCCTCCGTATCGAAGAATTTACGGACGCAGTTCGTAATCCCGTAAACTAACGTTCAAAACACAGCTGTGGGTGATTTGCCATCAGATCCTCTTCCTTTGTTTTTTTTTTTTTTAATGAAATGGCACGGGTGCCGGTCGTTCAGAAATCAATGGCAAACTACTGAAAGTAAACTTGCCCAGGAATCACGAACAGCCAAAAAATGATAGGGCTGACTGCTACGTCCTGTAAAGGATATGCAACTAACTTAACCCACTGGCTAATGAAAGTATAGTCGACTACAATCTCCGCTGTGATGAAGTACGTTGCAGATTAAACGCTTTGCATGCTACGAGACAGCCACGATGGTGGCTGACAATCGGCACTGTAGTCTTATCTTCACTGACTGGAGACCATATATACAAGCTTGGATAAGTGTGCTGCTACAAAGACAGACTGTATGCAATCAGCACTCTAAACTTGCACACACTTCTCGGGGAACTTGTGAACACGCTAGGATATGTATGTGACTACTATACAATCACGATGAGGACAGACAATCAGCATCCTAGCTTTATCATCACTGACTGGAGAACGTGTGAACACGCTCGGATAAGTGTGTTGCTACGAGACAGCCATGATGGTGCTAACATGTCAACAAACTGTCATCTGCTGCCTATAGTACCTTGCGGTGTAGGACAGGGAGTGGGTGGGGGTGATGGGTTGGGGTATTGAACCTGGGGAATTAAGGCAGCTTGGCTAGTGCAGTCGCCGCGAACTGTGCAGGTTAGAGTTTTGTGTTTCCCCCCAACAGAAAAAAATGCCACACCTTACCGAGGATTCGAACTCGGGTCTCCAGAAGGAGAACGCGGCATTTTGTTCACTCCGTCAGACGCTCCAAACAGCATATAGTCTTACATTCAATGCCTGGAGAAGCTATGAACATGCTCCCATAGATGTGCAGCTACGAGACAGACACGATGATAATGAACAATCAACACCATAGCTTTGCACTCATTGCTTGGAAATATGCTCGGATAAGTATGTGGTTTTACTATCGAGATAGACACAAGTCATTAGAAATCCACAATTCTTCAAATTACACATGAGTGAATAACTCGAAATGGCGGTTTTCCGGAACAACAACGACAGCAACAACATCAACGGCAGCAACAACAGCAGATGCAGCAGCAGCACTAACAGCAACAACAACAATTTCTTGTGTGATATGCAGGAATCATCTCAGTGGGCCTTCACCCTCCGATAAATATTACTAGTCTACGATCGACTTCGAAAACTATTACATTTCCTGTTAACATTATCAGTATTTCTGAACAAGCATATAATATTAAAACTCTTACAACAAGCTTTAAAAGTGACGCCTCTCAGCGTCCGGTTACACCCAAATGCACGAAGGCACAGAAAAGAGAATACAAAATGGTACAGAGCTAGAGGACAGAGGAAAGAGACGACCAAGCGCTTCGTGTATACAACAGATGACAACTGTGACATGGAATGATCTGGAAGGGAGGCTCCCGGCATAAGATAGACAACTATGAGACGGAATGATCTGGAAGAGAGGTTCCCGGCATAAGATAGACAACTGTCATTGTATGATCTGGAAGGGAGGCCCCCGACATAAGATAGACAACTAAGAGACGGAATGAACTGGAAGGGAGGCTCCGTCATAAGATAGACAACTGTCATTGAATGATCTGGAAGGGAGGCTCCCAGCATAAGCTAGACAAATATGAGACGGAATTATCTGGAAGGGAGGCTCCCGCATAAGATAAACAACTATGACATGGAATAATCTGGAAGGGAGGTTCCTGGCATAAGATAGAAAACTATGACACGGAATGATCTGGAAGGGAGGCTACCGGCAAAAGATAGACAATCATGACACGGAATGATCTGGAAGGGAGGCTACCGGCAAAAGATAGACAACTATGACACGGAATGATCTGGAAGGGAGGCTACCGGCATAAGATAGACAACAATGACACGGAATGATCTGGAAGGAACGCTCCGTGGCGAAGTGGTCAAGCCGTTTGCCTCACCCTCCGATGGTTGTGGGGTCGATTCCGAACTACATCATTCAGTTCACGAGTGTAATTTTCTCAAAGACTTTGAGGTCGTCGCTGGAGCTACGGAGTTCCTGCTCTATGCGACGTATTCTGTAGGCCGACCTGTGGGACGAGACGGCGCCATATGGGAAAAAAACCTTGTACAATCAAGTCAATCCCCTTGTCTTTTAACTCGGATTTTGTGACTAGGAAGCTTCTAGAATAGTTCAATAACTGAAATACATTATAGTGATGATGATGATGATGATGATGATGATGACGACGACGATGATGACGATGCTGATGATGATGATGATGATGATGATGATGATGATGATGATGATGATGACGACGACGATGATGACGATGCTGATGCTGATGATGATGATGATGATGATGATGATGATGATGATGATGATGACGACGACGACGATGATGGTGATGATGATGCTGATGATGATGATGATGATGATGATGATGATGATGATGATGATGATGATGATGATGATGATAGCCAACACTCCACAACTAATTGCACTTTTTGTTTTAAAAGTTGCATATCCTTTAGGTGACGCTGCAGTCAAAGCCAGCATTTTACTGCCGTTGTTGTCTTGGCAAGTTTTACACTCAGTAGTTTTCTGAACGACCGGCTCCCATACCAACAACTTAAAACCAGCGCGAAGCGGTCTGCTGCCAAATCGGTCACATCTGTGTTTCGAAAGCGGGTAAGCAGCATTACGAATCGCGTCCGCAACGCCATCACTATTATTACTATTATCACCACTGCCTCTGTTGTTAAAACTACGAAAGAACTTCAAACGTAAAAACTTAAGCCACAGAAATGTGAAAGGCTGTGGCAGTGTTATTCAATATGGCAATATTCGTGCTAATGACGTCAAGGTGATATCACGGTTCAGACATTTCACACGACGCCATAGGAGTATACAGATGACCACCGAATTAGTCATCTGTAATAAATAAACGCAGGGGCGGAGTGGCTTAGAGGTTGCAACACCCACCTCTGACACATGCTGACCTGGTTGTTTTCACGATATCGACTGTAATTTTCTTTAAAGTAGAAAAGGAATGGTATACCCCCCACTCCCTTAAAAAATAGCTAAGTCTCCCAGGTCAATCCATCTTAGAATAAGTGCAAGGAAATGTCCAGGAGAGTAAAGGAGTATGTCTTGATAATGAAGTCAGTGGCAAACTACTGAACCTAAACTTGCCCAGGAATCACAAACAGCTCCCCCCCCCCCCCCCCCAACCAAAAAGAAAATGCTGGAGTTGACTACTAAGTCCTGTAAAGGATATGCAACTAACCATTCCCTTGATAATAAGCATATCACCTATTGAGTACCGACTAGTCTTTAACATATGGGAGTATTCCCGTATATACTCATTAAGCCTGAAGGCGTGTATAAGTGTCCTTCATGTAGATGCTAAAGCAAGGGGGGGGGGGGGATCTGTTGTGTCTGCAGCTAGCTGTCTGAAGTTGTTCTAGAAGGTTCCCCCTGAAAGTTATTTCTGTCCACTTAACGTCGGATCTCGCATTTTTAAAACACAAAGCAACACCTGTCAATCAATCAGGTGCCGTCTCCGCGAAGAAGGTTGGCTGCAATTGATCTCCAACACTGTCTGTCTCTTGCCTTGACTGTACGTTCTGTCAGGCTGATGTTCGTCCATCTCTTGATGTTATCTTCCCACTTGTATCGTTGTCTACCTCTTGCTCGCTTGCCCTCAACCTTGCCTTCCAGTATGGTTTTTATAAGAGTTTCATGTCTTTTAACGAGGCCAAAATATTTCACTTGTCTCCTCTTTATTTCTTTCATCAACTCTCTCTTCATTCCCAGTTTTTCTAGGAACTCTGCATTTGATTGTTTTTTGTTTCCATAAAATACGACCTATTCGTCTGTATATCCACATCTCCAGGGCTTCTGTGCGACTTTCTAGTTGATTGTTCAATGGCCAGGCTTCCGAGCCATACAGTAACGTTGAATATACGTAGCATTTCACAATTCTCTATTTAATGCGTTATTAATCTCTCTAGATGTTAATACTGATTCCATGCCTTTGAAAGCATTTTTGGCCATTCCTATTCTCTTTTTTATTTCCATTTCACTTCTGCCATCATCTGTTATTATATGTCCAAGATAAGAGAAACTTGTTACTTGTTCTAGTATCTGCCTGTTTACTGTGATGTTCACTGATGACCTTTCCTGTTCACTGCTAATTATCATTCATTCATTCATTCAGTAGCATGTCCTTTGCAGAACCTCGCTCCCATAACAACCTTCCGGAAAGCTTCTCGATCACAAGCAAGATGTCCCGCGTCTGATACACCCATCTGGAGATCATCCGCCACATCCTGCACCCATCTTCTCTTTGGCCTTCCTTTTCCTCTCTTCCCAGGCATATATCCCTCCATTATTGTTCTCTCCAAACTTTCGTGACGTTTCAAGTGACCAAAATACTTCAATTTTCTTTGTTTTATCGTCTTTAATAGCCATCCCTCCTCAATATTCAACTCTTGAAGTATGGATGCATTTGTTCTTTTCTTTACCCAAGATATTCTTAGAACTCGTCTATAACATTTATATTCAAAGGAGTTTATGCGCTGTTCAGCTTGTTTGGTAAGTGTCCATGTCTCACAGGCGTATGTTGCAATAGGAAAGATGCATGCGCTAATTATCATAGTTTTTGTTTTTCTGGATGTTAATATCTAAGCCACATTCTGCACTGTGTCTGTTTACTTCTTCCACTAGGTCTTGCAACTCTTGCTGACTTTCTGGCAGTAACACGGTATCGTCAGCATATCTAAGATTGTTTATGATTCTTCCACTGATGCTAAGTCCAGGCATTTCAACTTGCTTAAAAATTCGTTCTGTGTATAGGTTGAAGAGACTTGGGGACAGTACACATCCCTGCCGTACTCCTCTTTTTATCTCTATAGGCGACGAATAGTTATTGCCGCATCTTCTACTTCTTCTTCGTTCATCCGGATTTTTTTTTCGGATGTGACTGCGTTGTGCCTGTTTACAGCAGAGCTGCGTTCTTGCGCCGTTAGGCCGACACATCCGACTTCTGCGGGCATTTGTTGACCGGGTTAACCTTCCCGGGGGTTTCTTAGGACGTTTGAATCTCACTGTTGTGGTGTTATCCCCCATCCTAGCTGGCCCATATAGAACAGCCAAAGACATCCTAGTCAGCCCTCAAGGGAAGGCAGGGGCAGACCATGGGCATTCCCCGCCATCCAAGGAGGCTTCCATACTTGCAGAGCCATCACACAGCGCTCTGGTACTGGGCTCACCCAAGGAATCGTCACGTCCTGCACATGGCTGCTTAGCCTCACTTCCGTATATTGGGCCTTCCGTTCACCATAGGCTGTTCCTCCGGAAACCAGAAGTATGCAGTCTGCAGATGACATCCACACAGTGAGCTTTCGATTAAGACTTTCCACATAATGGATTTGCTATCCAAGCAATATTCCATTTCGTTCCACTAGGACACTTTTTCCACCTTTTATGAAGCCCACACAGTGAGCTTTCGATTCGGACTTTTCACGTAATGGATTTTCTATCCAAGCAATATTCCATTTCGTGTCACTAGGACACTTTTTCCACCATTTACGAAGCCCACACAGTGAGCTTTTGATTCGGACTTTCCACGTAATGGATGTGCTATCCAAGCAATATTCCATTTCATGCCTCTGGGACGCTTTTGTAACCGACATACCTGTGGTATGAAGTGTGGCAGTCTAAATACATCTTCATGCACCTTTAGATGGTAGTTAAAGTAAGCTGTAGTCAACTTGAGCTTGTTGATATCTCCATAGAGCTTGTCCTCAAATGAAGCAGGCGTGGGCCAAAATATCTTTCTCTGTTCTGCATATATTGGGCACTCCTGCAGCAAATGTTTAGCTGTCATTTTACCAGTTCCACAATTACATTCATCGGTATCTCCTATCTTTAGTTTATTGAACAAGTGGTGTTTCAGCCTGTTATGTCCTGTGCGGAGTCTGAAGATTGCTACTTGTTCTCTTCGGTCGAGTTTGTAATATGCATCATCCTTCTGGTGGCCTGGATGCTCTGATTCCCATTTGGTTTTATAAGTGCTTTTTATAAAACTTTTTGCCTCATTATAGGTTATGTCTATGTCAGGCTGTGGTAATCGTCCACCCTCTTTTGCTAGTCTGTCTGCCTCTTCATTTCCAGGTATACTGCAATGTGATGGGATCCACTGTATTACAACTTTTTTGGATTTCTGGCATAGACCATGGAGTGCTGCCCTTAGGTCAACTAGTTCTGTGCTGTTTTAGCTCTTCAGTATTGAGACAGCTGACTTTGCATCTGTGAAGATAGCTATTTGCTTCTCTTTATTTTCCTCCATCAAGAGCATTTCTGCTGCAGTTTTCAAAGCCTCTACCTCCGCTTTGAAGTTACTTGAAATTTTTCCAGTTGCCACTGATTGTGTTTTCTTCACTCCATTTTTTAAATTAAGGAGAATTCCTCCTCCTCCATTTTTAATTGAATCTTTGGCTGATCCATCTGTATATGCATGGGTCCAATTGCTGCTTGGGTAATGTTCTTTTATGTAGTTGAGGGTTATTTTTCTTCTTTCGGCTTCATTCTGAGTGTTCTTTTTCTCAATACCAGGAATGTTTTCTATCATCTCAGGCAGTTGCTGCTGTCTCCAAGCTGGGAAGTTGTCTGCATTGTAAATGGGCTTGACTGTTGATATGTTAAGTATGGGATCTGCCTTAATCTTTCGTTTTGCAGTTTCTACAAAGTTGCTACGCTTCAGTCTTCCTTTTCCAAAACCATTAAACCTGTTATACATAGGGTGGTCTGTCAATCTTCTAAATTTTTCTGCTTGTTGCTGGGCTCTGCTATCTCTTCTGTCCTGCATTGGTTGTAAACAAGTGATCTTTTCTAGTTCATTAATAGGCGTTGTCTTCAGGCTTCCAGTTATGATTTGCATTCCTTGGTTTTGGACTCTACTTATTTTGTTAAAATTTGACTTAGCTGCTGTTGCCCAAGCTGCAATGCCATATTCCAGTACTGGCCTCACCCGTCCAAGATATAACTTCTTGAGAACTTTCTCATCTGCTCCCCGCGTTGTACCAGCAAGCTTTTTCATGATTGCCATTCTCTGCCTTGCTCTTGTTCGATTTTTCTCAACCTGTGTCTTCCATGTCAGGCGACGATCAAAGGTGACTCCTAGATAGTTTGGATTTTCTTCATGGCGCAATATTTTTCCATTCAATACCAACTTAGGTTGCTGAGTTTTATTTGAGAGGGAGAACACTGTGCATGTTGTTTTCTCCTCACTTATCTTCACTAGCCATGATTTTGACCATTCCTCTAGCGCTAATAAGGCTTGCTGTATTCTGCTGTTAGCTGTACTAATATATTCTTCAGATGTCCATATGACTAGGTCATCTGCAAAGGAGGATGTGTGTACTCTGGCTGGAAAATTTTATGTGATGTCATTTATATATGCTAGGAATAATGTTGGTGAAAGAACTCCTCCTTGAGGGACACCTTGCTCCAACAGCATCATTTTGCTTGTTTGTCCTTGTACTTTTGTCCTGGCAGTTCTGTTCTCAAGGTAGTGGCTGATCCATTTATACATTTTCCCACAAACATGCATTTTTTGCAGTTTTACTTTCAGTCCTTCCTTCCATACTTTATCAAATGCTTTTTCTAAATCTATCCAGACTGCTAGTGTGTGCTTTTTCTCTTGGAAGGCATCCTCTATTTCCTGAGCTATATAGGTTATTTGATCTTCAGTGGATCTGTACTTTCTGAATCCTGCTTGGTGTGGTGTTAAGAGTTTGTTTTCTTCTAGATGCCATGTTAGCCTGCCATTGATAATGCGTTCCATTAATTTTCCTACACAGCTAAGTAGACTGATAGGTCGATAGCCATTTGGTTTTTCCAGGTCTTTTCCTTTCTTTGGGACTGGTATTAGTATAGCTTCCTTCCATGCCTGTGGCACTATTCCTCTCTTCCAGCTGTTATTTAGGACTGCTAGTAGTTTCTTCTTTGCCTTGGTGCTTAGTCCTATTAGCATTTCATTTGTGATTCCATCCTTTCCCGGTGATGTCTTCTTTTTTTAGGGTATTCATTCCCTGTTCCATTTCTTCCATTGTTAGATTTGCCATCATATATTCTGCTGCTGTCTCTGTATTTCTATGATGTATCTGTTTGTCTTTGATTGATTTCTTCTGTTCGGTTGTAATATCAATGTGGTTTGCATTTGCATAGTGTTCCATTAGTGCATTTGCAGCCTTTTTTCCTGTAAGCAAGGCATTTCCTTGTTTAATTGTTATTTGTTTGTTTCTAGGTCCTTCATTGTTCATGGCTTTCACTAGTTTCCATAGTTTGTTTCCATCCCTGTCAAAATTCAGGTTTTCTGTTTTTTCCCTCCAACAATCTCTTGTTGTTTGATTTACTGTTCTTTTATATTTTGCTGAGATGGCTTTGAGAGAGATGTTTGCTTCAATTGTTTGTTCTCTCTCTGCTGTCTTCCTGGCATCTTCAACTTTGTCCTCCAAACTTTGTAGTTCTTCAGTCCAGTATGGTTTGTAATTTTTCCTCGCTCCTCTTGGAATTGACTCAGTGGTTGCCTGTATTATCGCTCTGTTTAGACTTTCCACCATTTGCTTTATGTTGCCATATCGTGTATTTATGTTTTCACAATATTTGTCTGTTAGTATGGCAAATCTGTCCCAATCTGCTCGTTTGTAATTCCAGCGGGGCAAGGGCTTTTGCTCGTGTGGAACATACTCCATATTCATTACAAGCTTGATTGGTCTGTGGTCACTACCTGCTAATTGGTCCAGCACATGGCGATCGATTTTGTGGAGGATGTCTCCTGTGCAGAAAGCTAAGTCTGGAGTAGAAGTGGTAAGCCATCTTCTGGAGTAGAAGCTCGGTGTGTCATCCGCTTTGTTGAGTAGATGGAGATTTGAGTCTATTTCCCAGTCCTCCAAATCATCTCCTCTTTTGTCAGTATCTGGGTATCCCAATCTTTCTGAACGGCTATTAAAGTCTCCGACAATAATGCAGTTTGTGTCAGTTATTTTCATGTTTGAGAGTGTAAGGTCCTTATCTGTTGGTCTATACAGATTGTAGATGCTTATTTTCACGTCCTTTATCATTATATCAACACCTATCATTTCCGTTTGGTTGTCAGAGATCACAGATACTTCGCTGCAAGGTATTGTATTTCGTGTAAGTATTAGAACTCCTCCTTTGTGTCCTTCGCGGTCGAAACGTGTGGCCTGATATCCTCTGACTGAGAATTTGTGATTGGCGTTGAGGTGTGCCTCTTGAATGCATGCTACATCTATTCTATCTTTATGAAGACGCTGTGTTAGGGAGTCTTTCTTCTTGTAAGCTCCTTCGGCATTCCACTGTAGTATGTTGAGTGTCCGGGGTATTTGGTCAATAGCTCTTAACCTACTCCTCTGTGCCTTGACTCCACAGCACAGGGGAAGGTGACCACCAGTAGTCATGGGTGGACCCCCTCGAGGCAGGGGGCCCGGCACTATCGCCGCCTGATGGGACTTCACGGGATTAGCACCATAACGATTAATTTTGATTTGTGACATCATGAATTAAGTTACGTTGCACTGCTTTGTCAAGCCTGTGGCTCAGTACATCCGATTTCGACAAGCATTTTTCGGGATGCTTTCCCTAGCCTTTGACTGTCCCCAGTCTACCTACAAGGCAGCAGGTTTGTGCGTCGCTTCGTCTGGTCCCTCTCCTGTCCGACATGGGTGACCCTACCAGTAGCTGTGCTACCGTCGGCATAGCTCTTGGGGTCATTGGAACGCGCAAGCCCCTCTACCTCGTCAAGGTGGACGCACGGCAGAGGGGATTGCCGCATCTAATAGACGCCACTTGTTCCCAGTACAAGTTACTAATAAGTCTGATGTCCTTTCCGTCTACTCCTATATCTTGAAGGCACGTAATTAGGCGTTCATGTTGTACTCTATCAGAAGCTTTCTTGTAGTCTATAAAACAAACATATATATACTTTTTTGAACTTCTATATATTTTTCAATTAACATCCTCAAACAGATGATTGCTTCTCTGGTGCCGCTGTTTTTGCGAAACCCAAATTGTTCTTCAGCTACTTCCTCATCTATTTTATGTTGAATTCTTTCTTGTATGACCTTGAGTAGTATCTTAGTTATGTTTCTCATTAATCTAATAGTTCTGTAATCCTCACACTCAACAGCTCTTGGCTTCTTCGATAGTGTGATGAAAATGGATGTTTTCAAATCCTTGGGGATGTACCCAGTATTATATATATATCATTATATAATTCTGTGGTAGTTTCAATGCCAAAGCTGGATAAGGATTTTATCATCTCTGTTGTTATCTTGTCAGGACTTGCAGACTTTCCGTCTTTCATATTTTTAATAGCCTTTTCTACTTCAACCGTTAATATTTTGGTCCATCTTGAGTATTATACAATATTGTTCTTTTGACCCCGTTGTCCAAGAATAAATCTCCTATGTACTCTGTCCATCTTTTTATTATGTCAATGTTATTAATTATAATTTCTCCATTTTTCCCCCTGATGCAACCGTTTCCTGTTATATTATTTTTCTTCTTTGTAAATCTTTTTATATGTTCATATAATTCTTTCGAGTTGTGTTTTATTTCCAGATCCTCGATTTCTTTGCAATGTTTCTGCAGCCACTCTTCTTTGGCAACTCTGCACATGTGACATAACTCTCTATCTATTAGTATATACTCTGGAGTGTTCTTTGCTTTCTTTCTTTGAGACATTTTACTCAAGATTTCATCGGTTATCCATAATTGTTTTTTTTTTCTTATTAATCTTCGCTGGCAAGGTGGTATTTGCAATCTGAATTTTTACACTTTCCCATGTTGTATTAATTTTATCCTCGGGATTTTCACGTCGATATTGTTCCATACTATCAATGATTAGCCCATGCCTATTTTTGACTTCATCTAGGTATAGTTGACTTATTTCTGGTGCCTTCGATTTCCTCATTCTGGGTTTTTAAGTTTTATTTGTAATTTTAAAACTACAGGATTATGGTCCGAGTTGATATCAGCACCAGTGTATGTTTTGACATTTTTAACATTGTTTTTAAATCTATTTCTAATCAGAATGTAGTCAGTTTGGTTTCTTGTTCTATCTCCAGGGCTGTTCCATGTATACAGTTTCATAGAGTTATGTTGAAGGAATGTGTTGCAAACAATAAGATTGTTTTCTTCACAGAACTGTATCAGCCGGTCTCCTCTGTCGTTTCTGTTTCCGATACCATATTGCTCTACTACCTGCTTATATTTATTTTTTCCGACTTTTACGTTAATGTCTCCCATGATAATTAGGACCTCTGATGATCTTACAACTTTCAGTGTTTGTTGTAGGTCTTCATAGTATTCTTCTAGCTGTTCATCACTATAATCAGTTGTCGGAGCATATGTCTGAAGAATTACTATGTTGAATGGTCTTGCCTTAATTTTGAGAAGTATCATCCTATATTTATGAGTCCAGAATCCACTAATATGTTTCTCTAAATCTCGTTTTACTAAAATTCCCACTCCTCTCTCGTGATGATCTCCTCCTGAATTAATGAATACGTAATCTTCTCTCCTTATATAACTTGTATCTGTCCATCTTGTTTCAGATACGCCCAAGATATCTAAATTCATGTTTTTTGCCTGGGCAATAAGGTTATCAAACTTCCCTGCTTGATATAAGGTGCGTACGTTCCACGTACCAATTCTCAGACGTCTCCTTCTACTTTTCAGGTAGGTATTGTCAGAATGCACTCTTTCAAAATAATTTGGGATGCAGTCGTCATTATGCACTTCCTTATTCACTATAGGAGTTGTCTCTTCTCTGTGAATATTTACAACAGGCTCATCTCCAGGGGGCCAAGAATTACCTGTATCGCTTTTTTCTTGTTGTTAAATTACCATTGCTGTCTTTGGGATATTACATGGTGAGGTCCCAATCTCTTCCACGATGACCAGCCATGTCCACTATCGTGTCCTGAACACGCCTCATGTGTGCCACACATTCTGCTGTTTCGCTTTCGAAGCCGTTGATCTATTTAGATTCATCCGCCTTCTACACCGTCCCAGTCTTTGTGTACTAGGGATGGACATTCCCTTAGTAGGATATTACCCCCACTTCACTCATGTAGTTTAGCCAGTCAGCCAAGACTGTTGCCCGTGGTGTGGTCACCGCCGTACACAAGCGGTATTCGTGGAGCCATACATCAGCTAGGTAAAGAGATGGGAACCAAATAGGATCCTGGTCTATCCCTTGGGATATGGCTGCCACTCACCGTGAGGTACTATCCCTCTCTCTTTACCCTACACCACTATATATGCATCATCCTTCTGGTGGCCTGGATGCTCTGATTCCCATTTGGTTTTATAAGTGCTTTTTATAAAACTTTTTGCCTCATTATAGGTTATGTCTATGTCAGGCTGTGGTAATCGTCCACCCTCTTTTGCTAGTCTGTCTGCCTCTTCATTTCCAGGTATACTGCAATGTGATGGGATCCACTGTATTACAACTTTTTTGGATTTCTGGCATAGACCATGGAGTGCTGCCCTTAGGTCAACTAGTTCTGTGCTGTTTTAGCTCTTCAGTATTGAGACAGCTGACTTTGCATCTGTGAAGATAGCTATTTGCTTCTCTTTATTTTCCTCCATCAAGAGCATTTCTGCTGCAGTTTTCAAAGCCTCTACCTCCGCTTTGAAGTTACTTGAAATTTTTCCAGTTGCCACTGATTGTGTTTTCTTCACTCCATTTTTTAAATTAAGGAGAATTCCTCCTCCTCCATTTTTAATTGAATCTTTGGCTGATCCATCTGTATATGCATGGGTCCAATTGCTGCTTGGGTAATGTTCTTTTATGTAGTTGAGGGTTATTTTTCTTCTTTCGGCTTCATTCTGAGTGTTCTTTTTCTCAATACCAGGAATGTTTTCTATCATCTCAGGCAGTTGCTGCTGTCTCCAAGCTGGGAAGTTGTCTGCATTGTAAATGGGCTTGACTGTTGATATGTTAAGTATGGGATCTGCCTTAATCTTTCGTTTTGCAGTTTCTACAAAGTTGCTACGCTTCAGTCTTCCTTTTCCAAAACCATTAAACCTGTTATACATAGGGTGGTCTGTCAATCTTCTAAATTTTTCTGCTTGTTGCTGGGCTCTGCTATCTCTTCTGTCCTGCATTGGTTGTAAACAAGTGATCTTTTCTAGTTCATTAATAGGCGTTGTCTTCAGGCTTCCAGTTATGATTTGCATTCCTTGGTTTTGGACTCTACTTATTTTGTTAAAATTTGACTTAGCTGCTGTTGCCCAAGCTGCAATGCCATATTCCAGTACTGGCCTCACCCGTCCAGTATATAACTTCTTGAGAACTTTCTCATCTGCTCCCCGCGTTGTACCAGCAAGCTTTTTCATGATTGCCATTCTCTGCCTTGCTCTTGTTCGATTTTTCTCAACCTGTGTCTTCCATGTCAGGCGACGATCAAAGGTGACTCCTAGATAGTTTGGATTTTCTTCATGGCGCAATATTTTTCCATTCAATACCAACTTAGGTTGCTGAGTTTTATTTGAGAGGGAGAACACTGTGCATGTTGTTTTCTCCTCACTTATCTTCACTAGCCATGATTTTGACCATTCCTCTAGCGCTAATAAGGCTTGCTGTATTCTGCTGTTAGCTGTACTAATATATTCTTCAGATGTCCATATGACTAGGTCATCTGCAAAGGAGGATGTGTGTACTCTGGCTGGAAAATTTTATGTGATGTCATTTATATATGCTAGGAATAATGTTGGTGAAAGAACTCCTCCTTGAGGGACACCTTGCTCCAACAGCATCATTTTGCTTGTTTGTCCTTGTACTTTTGTCCTGGCAGTTCTGTTCTCAAGGTAGTGGCTGATCCATTTATACATTTTCCCACAAACATGCATTTTTTGCAGTTTTACTTTCAGTCCTTCCTTCCATACTTTATCAAATGCTTTTTCTAAATCTATCCAGACTGCTAGTGTGTGCTTTTTCTCTTGGAAGGCATCCTCTATTTCCTGAGCTATATAGGTTATTTGATCTTCAGTGGATCTGTACTTTCTGAATCCTGCTTGGTGTGGTGTTAAGAGTTTGTTTTCTTCTAGATGCCATGTTAGCCTGCCATTGATAATGCGTTCCATTAATTTTCCTACACAGCTAAGTAGACTGATAGGTCGATAGCCATTTGGTTTTTCCAGGTCTTTTCCTTTCTTTGGGACTGGTATTAGTATAGCTTCCTTCCATGCCTGTGGCACTATTCCTCTCTTCCAGCTGTTATTTAGGACTGCTAGTAGTTTCTTCTTTGCCTTGGTGCTTAGTCCTATTAGCATTTCATTTGTGATTCCATCCTTTCCCGGTGATGTCTTCTTTTTTTAGGGTATTCATTCCCTGTTCCATTTCTTCCATTGTTAGATTTGCCATCATATATTCTGCTGCTGTCTCTGTATTTCTATGATGTATCTGTTTGTCTTTGATTGATTTCTTCTGTTCGGTTGTAATATCAATGTGGTTTGCATTTGCATAGTGTTCCATTAGTGCATTTGCAGCCTTTTTTCCTGTAAGCAAGGCATTTCCTTGTTTAATTGTTATTTGTTTGTTTCTAGGTCCTTCATTGTTCATGGCTTTCACTAGTTTCCATAGTTTGTTTCCATCCCTGTCAAAATTCAGGTTTTCTGTTTTTTCCCTCCAACAATCTCTTGTTGTTTGATTTACTGTTCTTTTATATTTTGCTGAGATGGCTTTGAGAGAGATGTTTGCTTCAATTGTTTGTTCTCTCTCTGCTGTCTTCCTGGCATCTTCAACTTTGTCCTCCAAACTTTGTAGTTCTTCAGTCCAGTATGGTTTGTAATTTTTCCTCGCTCCTCTTGGAATTGACTCAGTGGTTGCCTGTATTATCGCTCTGTTTAGACTTTCCACCATTTGCTTTATGTTGCCATATCGTGTATTTATGTTTTCACAATATTTGTCTGTTAGTATGGCAAATCTGTCCCAATCTGCTCGTTTGTAATTCCAGCGGGGCAAGGGCTTTTGCTCGTGTGGAACATACTCCATATTCATTACAAGCTTGATTGGTCTGTGGTCACTACCTGCTAATTGGTCCAGCACATGGCGATCGATTTTGTGGAGGATGTCTCCTGTGCAGAAAGCTAAGTCTGGAGTAGAAGTGGTAAGCCATCTTCTGGAGTAGAAGCTCGGTGTGTCATCCGCTTTGTTGAGTAGATGGAGATTTGAGTCTATTTCCCAGTCCTCCAAATCATCTCCTCTTTTGTCAGTATCTGGGTATCCCAATCTTTCTGAACGGCTATTAAAGTCTCCGACAATAATGCAGTTTGTGTCAGTTATTTTCATGTTTGAGAGTGTAAGGTCCTTATCTGTTGGTCTATACAGATTGTAGATGCTTATTTTCACGTCCTTTATCATTATATCAACACCTATCATTTCCGTTTGGTTGTCAGAGATCACAGATACTTCGCTGCAAGGTATTGTATTTCGTGTAAGTATTAGAACTCCTCCTTTGTGTCCTTCGCGGTCGAAACGTGTGGCCTGATATCCTCTGACTGAGAATTTGTGATTGGCGTTGAGGTGTGCCTCTTGAATGCATGCTACATCTATTCTATCTTTATGAAGACGCTGTGTTAGGGAGTCTTTCTTCTTGTAAGCTCCTTCGGCATTCCACTGTAGTATGTTGAGTGTCCGGGGTATTTGGTCAATAGCTCTTAACCTACTCCTCTGTGCCTTGACTCCACAGCACAGGGGAAGGTGACCACCAGTAGTCATGGGTGGACCCCCTCGAGGCAGGGGGCCCGGCACTATCGCCGCCTGATGGGACTTCACGGGATTAGCACCATAACGATTAATTTTGATTTGTGACATCATGAATTAAGTTACGTTGCACTGCTTTGTCAAGCCTGTGGCTCAGTACATCCGATTTCGACAAGCATTTTTCGGGATGCTTTCCCTAGCCTTTGACTGTCCCCAGTCTACCTACAAGGCAGCAGGTTTGTGCGTCGCTTCGTCTGGTCCCTCTCCTGTCCGACATGGGTGACCCTACCAGTAGCTGTGCTACCGTCGGCATAGCTCTTGGGGTCATTGGAACGCGCAAGCCCCTCTACCTCGTCAAGGTGGACGCACGGCAGAGGGGATTGCCGCATCTAATAGACGCCACTTGTTCCCAGTACAAGTTACTAATAAGTCTGATGTCCTTTCCGTCTACTCCTATATCTTGAAGGCACGTAATTAGGCGTTCATGTTGTACTCTATCAGAAGCTTTCTTGTAGTCTATAAAACAAACATATATATACTTTTTTGAACTTCTATATATTTTTCAATTAACATCCTCAAACAGATGATTGCTTCTCTGGTGCCGCTGTTTTTGCGAAACCCAAATTGTTCTTCAGCTACTTCCTCATCTATTTTATGTTGAATTCTTTCTTGTATGACCTTGAGTAGTATCTTAGTTATGTTTCTCATTAATCTAATAGTTCTGTAATCCTCACACTCAACAGCTCTTGGCTTCTTCGATAGTGTGATGAAAATGGATGTTTTCAAATCCTTGGGGATGTACCCAGTATTATATATATATCATTATATAATTCTGTGGTAGTTTCAATGCCAAAGCTGGATAAGGATTTTATCATCTCTGTTGTTATCTTGTCAGGACTTGCAGACTTTCCGTCTTTCATATTTTTAATAGCCTTTTCTACTTCAACCGTTAATATTTTGGTCCATCTTGAGTATTATACAATATTGTTCTTTTGACCCCGTTGTCCAAGAATAAATCTCCTATGTACTCTGTCCATCTTTTTATTATGTCAATGTTATTAATTATAATTTCTCCATTTTTCCCCCTGATGCAACCGTTTCCTGTTATATTATTTTTCTTCTTTGTAAATCTTTTTATATGTTCATATAATTCTTTCGAGTTGTGTTTTATTTCCAGATCCTCGATTTCTTTGCAATGTTTCTGCAGCCACTCTTCTTTGGCAACTCTGCACATGTGACATAACTCTCTATCTATTAGTATATACTCTGGAGTGTTCTTTGCTTTCTTTCTTTGAGACATTTTACTCAAGATTTCATCGGTTATCCATAATTGTTTTTTTTTTCTTATTAATCTTCGCTGGCAAGGTGGTATTTGCAATCTGAATTTTTACACTTTCCCATGTTGTATTAATTTTATCCTCGGGATTTTCACGTCGATATTGTTCCATACTATCAATGATTAGCCCATGCCTATTTTTGACTTCATCTAGGTATAGTTGACTTATTTCTGGTGCCTTCGATTTCCTCATTCTGGGTTTTTAAGTTTTATTTGTAATTTTAAAACTACAGGATTATGGTCCGAGTTGATATCAGCACCAGTGTATGTTTTGACATTTTTAACATTGTTTTTAAATCTATTTCTAATCAGAATGTAGTCAGTTTGGTTTCTTGTTCTATCTCCAGGGCTGTTCCATGTATACAGTTTCATAGAGTTATGTTGAAGGAATGTGTTGCAAACAATAAGATTGTTTTCTTCACAGAACTGTATCAGCCGGTCTCCTCTGTCGTTTCTGTTTCCGATACCATATTGCTCTACTACCTGCTTATATTTATTTTTTTCCGACTTTTACGTTAATGTCTCCCATGATAATTAGGACCTCTGATGATCTTACAACTTTCAGTGTTTGTTGTAGGTCTTCATAGTATTCTTCTAGCTGTTCATCACTATAATCAGTTGTCGGAGCATATGTCTGAAGAATTACTATGTTGAATGGTCTTGCCTTAATTTTGAGAAGTATCATCCTATATTTATGAGTCCAGAATCCACTAATATGTTTCTCTAAATCTCGTTTTACTAAAATTCCCACTCCTCTCTCGTGATGATCTCCTCCTGAATTAATGAATACGTAATCTTCTCTCCTTATATAACTTGTATCTGTCCATCTTGTTTCAGATACGCCCAAGATATCTAAATTCATGTTTTTTGCCTGGGCAATAAGGTTATCAAACTTCCCTGCTTGATATAAGGTGCGTACGTTCCACGTACCAATTCTCAGACGTCTCCTTCTACTTTTCAGGTAGGTATTGTCAGAATGCACTCTTTCAAAATAATTTGGGATGCAGTCGTCATTATGCACTTCCTTATTCACTATAGGAGTTGTCTCTTCTCTGTGAATATTTACAACAGGCTCATCTCCAGGGGGCCAAGAATTACCTGTATCGCTTTTTTCTTGTTGTTAAATTACCATTGCTGTCTTTGGGATATTACATGGTGAGGTCCCAATCTCTTCCACGATGACCAGCCATGTCCACTATCGTGTCCTGAACACGCCTCATGTGTGCCACACATTCTGCTGTTTCGCTTTCGAAGCCGTTGATCTATTTAGATTCATCCGCCTTCTACACCGTCCCAGTCTTTGTGTACTAGGGATGGACATTCCCTTAGTAGGATATTACCCCCACTTCACTCATGTAGTTTAGCCAGTCAGCCAAGACTGTTGCCCGTGGTGTGGTCACCGCCGTACACAAGCGGTATTCGTGGAGCCATACATCAGCTAGGTAAAGAGATGGGAACCAAATAGGATCCTGGTCTATCCCTTGGGATATGGCTGCCACTCACCGTGAGGTACTATCCCTCTCTCTTTACCCTACACCACTATATCTGTAGATGTATTCATATGAATAAATACATAATCCGCACACATAGTATTTTGATATTCTTTACAACAGGGGCAGGGATTTTTCTGCCAAGTGCCATTTGGATATACGTAAGATCATTGGAAGGTCATGTACAACTGTCAACTGAAAAGTTACCCTGGTATTGATACTGATGCTACTGTTTTTTTTTTTTTTAATTGCATATCCTCTACATGACGTTTCAGTGAACACCAGCATTTTTGCTGTTGTGGTCTCTTGTCAAATTTACGTTCAGTAGTTTGCCACTGTTCTCAGAACGACCGGCACCCATACCATTTCGTGAAAAACAAGGCAAAACAGTCTGCTGCCAAATCGCCCGCAGCTGTGTTTCGAATGCGTTCGTAACGCCTTCGCCGGGGAGCCGGCGCTGTTGCTACTAGACTTATTGATGATTGTTTATAAAGTCCATAGATTTACTGAATTTGAATTCCTTCCTACGGTTGCCTTGGCAGGGACAGATCAAATGATTTCGAGGGCCTTATACGACCCGTGTACCGCACGTTCCCCGTCCCTGCTTTAGAGAGACGAAGTACCTGTGAGTCTGACGCGAGTACAGTCTCGTCGCCACTGTTAAGAATCAGTGATGAAGTAAGGATCAGCGGATCAGCCATAAATAAGCACAGTAGGCAAGGTGTATGTAATCTATATGGAATGCGTATATTGTGAATGACTCAATGGATAGCAAATCCCCGGATTAAGAAGCCTCTGATCTTGGAGCTCTCCCAAAAACATTTGTAGCTGCAGCCTCAAATTAAGACTAATCCCCTTAAGCACGTTTCCTTGTTCAGTGAGCAGGAGTTGTTGTATGTTCAAGTACTTTCAAGACCTGGATTCTGCTGAATTCCCGGACATCGCCACGGGAAAACAGCCAAGAGTTTTTAATATATTGGATCATGTTTTCAGTGCAAACAGAAAAATGCATTGTGTTCCAAGGATAATTACACAGGTAAGAATCAATTACACCTAGTGTAAACAACACAGGATCCTGAATCAGGTAAACATGAAGAAATAGTAATTAATCTATTCATTTTTTTTAGTTTACTGTAATGTCAACCGGACCAATATGCTGGCGTGGTTGAGTAAGCCGATACCTAAGCCGAGTTATGCATCACAGGATTAGAAGCTATTGTCTGTTGACTGATATAGAACAAACACAGTAAGATACTTGCGGAGATGGCACAATGGCAGTGGGATATTAATAAAATAAAAGTCCCTTTCACCCGTTCAAAGCGTAGTAGGCATCTGCGCTAGGCCCACATGTGTATAGCCCACACGGCACTTAGTGGGTGGTTTAGTCGGTATTTCACCTACCGCATTTACTTCCCAAGGCTTTCATAGTACCCAGTTCAGGCTGGGTAGACGTGGCAGCCCAGATCAGTTTATAAATTAGAAACCGCCTTAATGCGAGTAGAACTCAAGACCATCAGTATGGAAGGCGAGCGCCCAGTCGCTATGGTAACGTGCCTCCAGAAGGAATAATACATAGGTAGATATTCCCGGATTTCGTTCGATGATAGCGAGGTAATATTCGTAATTGATCATCTTGTTCGGGCCTGTATTTTCCATGCGGGCACAGGCCTCAACCAAATTACACCAAGCCATACTATCTTTAGCAGACCCGTCCATATTTACCTCTGTTATTTATTTATTTCTGTCTCTGCTTGTCTTTAGGCTCCTTTGGGTATGTGAATTTGGGCTGTCTGAATTCAAACTCATTTAGACCAAGATTTACCTCCCTCACCCACAATCTCCATTCTAAATCTCTTGGACTGATAATTTCCAAGCAGGTTTGACCTGCTTGGCTATTATGGGACCTAGAAGCCAGGTCATGGCTGTTCTCCATCGCTCTGAGTCTTAAATTTCTGGTAAATGATTGGGGCAGAGTTGTCACATTTGGATATTTTATTGTATTTCCGCTCAAGCCGCACTGTTATAACCATACGCGGTTGTCAACCACACGCGTGTCACGCCCATAACAAGGAAACAGATGTGTAACGTGTATATGTACTCGTATATTTTCATATAAAGTTTTTCATGTAGTTGTATCTGTGTGTGATTGTTGTTTTTGTGCCGACGAAGCCTATGGTCCCAACGTTCATTTTGTCCCCTGTGATCGTATGGGTCTGTAGAAAGCAAAGGTACAGTAAATGCTGTATATATGCTGAGAACATTAATTGAACTTTCTATAGAAGTAAATAAAGACCTATACCTTTGCTTTATTGACTACACAAAGGCTTTCGATAAAGTGAGACATGTCAACATGATGGAGATGCTTGCAGATCTACAGATTGATGGGACAGACATTAGACTTGTAAAAAACATATATTGGAAACAACAAGATGCCATCACAATTGATAATGAAGTAGGTAAATACCAGCCTATTAAGAAAGGTGTGAGACAGGGATGTGTAATGTCTCCAGATCTTTTTTTCCCTGTACAGTGAAAATGTTTTCAGAAATGTAGACGATATGAAAGGAATCATTATTGAAGGACGAAACATCAATAACATTAGATATGCGGATGATACAGTATTGATTGCGGACAATGACCAGGATCTGCAACATTGTGTAGATGTGGTTGTTGAACACAGACCTCTCCCCCGAAGTGTCTCCACCTTGCCGTGGTGGGAGAGCTTGAGTGTCCCACTAACCCCAAGCGCTGTGCCGATGGATATTAACTACATATTGGACAGCTCTTGGGATAGGGACCAGACTAAGAGAGACACAACCTGCTGCTCTACAGGCAGACTGAGGATAGCAGTCAAAATCAGGCAAACGATGCCAATAATCACAGTTCGGACATAACCTCTAAGGCTCCCAGCCGAGGTGAATGGCTGAACGTCTCGAAGTGAGAGCCTGGCCGATACAAACCTACATCAAAATTGAGGTAACGTGCTAAGCACGCTACATGCTTGGTGCAGATACTCGTTCGATGGCTCTTAGCTGGGAGATATGAGGGATCCCCAGATGATAGGGCCTGGCCGTCAGTCGCACACAGACGCACGGAGGTAAGGTGCTGAGCCGGCAGCACATGTAGACTACCCCGTGAGCGAGTACTAAAGGTGGAAAAATACTTCGGGCGCGTGTTCCGAAGATAGTCTGTAACCGTACTCATGTAGTGAGTAAAGTCAAAGGTGGAAAATTGTCTCGTTGACACGAAATGGCGCCTGGCTTGCGAATCCATTACGTGGCAGCCCGAAGGAAAAGCTCGCTGTGTGGAAGTCGAAATAAGAGTCTAACTGTCTCCGAGGAAGGCTAACCTCATTAAAAGTGCCCGCTGAAGACGGAAGTGCCAGCCTACGGGCGGCAAAATAAAAATGGCACTACGCAATTACGTCCGAGTGAAATGTCTTTCGTGACCGGAAAAGCTCTAACTAGTCTTCCCTCGTGCTAGGAACAGCTACCTAGTTTCCGAATGCCGCTCTTGTTCGGAACAGCTCTGACTAGGTAGTTTTCCGAATGTCCGATGTGTTTGGAACAGTTCTGACAGACACAACGACAAGCACATGTCCGAAAAACTCGCTGAGTGGATACTGACTGCAGACCAGCTTGGTTTGTGCGGGAAAGGCCCGGGGTGAACGAAATGCCCAATATATTGAAGTGAGGAATTAAAGCAGCCATGAGCAGGACGTGACGATTCCCTCTGTGAGCCCAGCACCAGGGCGCTATGTGCCGGCCCTGCAATTATGGAAGCTACCCATGATGGCGGAAAATGTTATGGACTTCCCTGCCTTCATTTGAGGGATGACCGTGCAGTCTCTGACTGTTCCAACTTGACCAGCTGGGAGATGGAAAGTACCACAAAAGTGAGAGTCTCCCAGCAATGCTAACCTGGTCAAAAATGCACGCTAAAAGTCGGATGTGTTGGCCCAAGGGTTTCGATCCAAGGGTGCCTAACCAGACACACCGCAATCACATCTGAAAAAACACTCCGGATGAACGCAAAGAAGAAGAAGAGGAAGAAGAAGAACACAGATCTACAAATTGATGGGAAAGACATTAGACTTGTAAAAAACTTATATTGGAAACAACAAGTTGCCATCAGAATTGATAATGAAGTAGGTAAATAAAAGCCTATTAAGAAAGGTGTAAGACAGGGATGTGTAATGTCTCCAGATCTTTTTTCTCTAGGGTTATAATTAAATTGAAAGAAGACACAGATTATGATCGTCACTAGGATGAAGGAAATACCACAATGTAAAATACAAGTAAATGGGGATATTCTTAAACAAATGAATCGGTACAATTATCTCGGAACAGTCATAACATCTGCTGAGAGATGCCTTGAAGAGATTAAAACAAGAATCGCTATGGCGAAGGTAGCCTTTTGCAAAATGAAAAACATAATGACCAATAAAGAAAGATATCATTTGCAACGAGAAAAAGAGTGTTGAGGTGCTACATAGAACCTGTGCTTTTCTATGCATGTGAAGCGTGGACAATGCGCAAATAGGCTGAAAACATCTGATGGTTCTGGAGATGTAGTTTCTGAGGAAAATGCAAAGAATACCATGGACAGACAGAAAAACCAATGAACAAGTCCTACAAGAAACAAATGAACATCGTAAACTGATTAGAGAAATTAGACGTAGACAGTCAAAATGTTTTGGACATGTTATGAGAAGAAATGGATTGGAGAACTTGGTGACAACTGGCAAGATCGAAGGGAACAGACCAAGAGGAAGACCGAGAGGAAAATACATGGATGGCTTGGCCATATGGCATGGACGCGACAGGAACACTGAGCTGATCCACGACACTGGTGATCGAGTGAAATGGCGAGTCATGACCGCCCACGCTTTCCGGCATGGCACATGATTGATTGATTGAGTCAGAATTGTTTGGTCACGGTACGGTATGAGAAGAAATAAATTGGAGAACTTGGTGACAACTGGCAAGATCAAGGAAAAGAGAACACGGAGAAAGCTGAGAAGTAAATATCTGGATGGCTTGGCCACGTGGCAAGGTCGAGACAAGAGTACAGAGCTGATCCACGATTCTGGTGATCGAGTGAGATGGCTAAACATTACAGCCCATGCTGATCGTCATGGCACATGATGATGATGACCGTATGCTAGTAAGGCTTACCGATTCTCATTTTCTTCTTCTCAGTTTATGTTGATTAATTCATTGGACATTTTATTGCAAAGCGTCGAATTTTCACGTGGTTGTTGTTACAAAATATATCTATGCAATACCTAATTTTAAATAGCCAGTTGCACCCCCTTTTAAAGGACGTTTGCAGTCAATCCAAGAAATGGTGGGGAGGGGGGATTTTTCTACGATACATGGGCAATAAACAGACCCCCCCCCCCCCAAAAAAAAAAAAAAAAAAAAAATGTTTTGCATAACCTTTACAGGACATCGCTGTCAAAATCAGCATCTGTCAGCTGATTGTTGATTTCTTGGCAACAATACGCTCAGTAGTTTGCCATTGCTTTCTGAGCGACCGGCTCCATACTCTCATAAGTCACTGGCGCGACCCGAACAGCTTCCAATTCTCGTGCGCTCACGTCAACCACGAGAGTATTTGTGGTTACGGAGAAAAGCTACTAAGTCCTCGGCCAGGGAGACCGGCGATAAACAGACAAGCTGAAGAATATATACACATAGAAATGTGATTTCTTAGGAAAATGCAAAGAACACCACTAACGGGCAGAAAAACCAATGAGCAAGTCCTACAAGAAACAAATAAAAACCGTACGTCAACTGAGTATACAAATTATACGTAGACAGTCTAGTGGCATTTATGAGGGGATGCAAATTGGAAAACTTAGTGACAACTGGCAAAAGTCATGGAGACAGAGCAAGGGGGAAGCAGATAGATAAATAACTAGATGGTTTATTTTAATATCTGTCACATGATTATTTTAACTCCTTCTCCGCGCCTTCCAATGAGGAAATTTGCTAGCTACTCGGGACACACAGAGTTCAAAGAGCAATGCGTCGTGTGAACGACCATATAACGCAAGGTGCGTTGCCTGGTATAGAATGATTTAACTGCTCGGATTTGAGAATGATCAGGTGGTCAATAAGTAAATTGGCCAGCTCATGACATCATCATCATCATCATCATCATCATCATCATCATCATCATCATCAGGCTAACAGACGCAAAGACCGTCGTTGAAGTCGTCTAATGATGGACTCAATTTCCCCATATTCTTAGTCAATTTTCGTGGGATTTTTTTTAATGCGTGCGCGTGCGCGGGGGTGGGGGGGAAGTGGGGGGGGGGGGGTTATGAGGTAGGGTAGATTTAAGATCGGGAAAGCTTGAAGTGCCGGTTGAGTGGGGAACTTAGGAAGCGAGGGATTGAGGTAGCTCTGTAGAATAAGTGCATTCTGTATTTGCTGTGTTGGAAAGTGTACATTGTGGACAGCAGCTTGCGAACATTTCACCAATGGAAGTAGAGAAGAAGAAGAATGCTAATGAATATTTTTGCACTGTAGCAGTTTATTTTTAACACCTCCTTTTACGTTTGCAATTCGTAATCCCGCATAGCGCGTTCGAAACACAGTTGCGGGTGATTTAGAAGCAGACCGCTTGGTGTTTTATATACGGATATGAGTGCCGGTTGTTCAGATAGTATTGGCAAACTACTGAAAGTAAACTATCCAAGAAATCACAAACAACCAAAAAAACGCTGGGGTTGACCGCGACATCCTGTAAAGTATATGCAATTAACTGTTGCTCTGTATATTGTCCTCCATCAGCACACCACCACTTCTCATACTGCTCAAAGTCTAGGCAGCAGACTTCTGTGTGCATATTTTCTCAACGACCTAGTATATATGACAGTCATAGCGTCTCACGTGACTCTAATGCAGAAACTGCCATCTTAAAACACACGTTAACTACAAAAATGAGCGGTAGAAAAAGAGACGTAGGACAAATAACAGACTATGGAAAGTGATAAAGGGCATTTTAACAAACGAACGAAGGGAAGCATAATATTTTCAATGGGATAAGAACTGAGCACGCAGTTTGGCACACATTGAAACCGGCATGGGATGAAGGAATATCAGATATATATATCATAAAATGGATTGGATTGCGCTGTTTTGTCAAACAGTGGCTCAGTACATCCGACTTGGACAATCAATTGTTTTTTTTTCCGCTTTTGCTTTCCCTGGCTGTCTTCTGTCTACTCACACCACAGCAAGTTTGTATCTCTCTTCCTCTGGTTCCTATCCCTTGACCTGTCCAACATGGGAGGCCCTACAAGTATGTCGCCACCGTCGGCATAGCTCATGGGGTCACTGGAACACGCAAACCTCTCAACCACTGTAAGGTGGAGACACGACGGAGGGAGTACACCAGATATGACCCTAGTCTGTTTTGTTTCTTGAGAAGGGGGTAAAGGAGGGGCGGGGGAGCCTTAGTACACAAGTAGGGAGTGGAATGAGAGAGAGGAATGTGGGGACAGCAGGAAGAAAGTGCGATCACGCCTGAAGTTAATCCCTGAACAATGTCCGGAATTTGAGCAAAGAGTTTACCGATCTGGCGAAAACAAACCGTGAAAAGGGGAGATAATCTCCGTGCTTTTCCAGGAGAGTTGGTGGAAAGAAAAAACATTAGGGGGAAAACGAAAAAGCTTCGGGATCATTTGTACTTGTTGAATGGGTAATTTTGTACTGGCGCAGACTTAGCAGGCAGAACAATTCTACACAGGTGGAATAGTTCTGTTCTTAGGTGGTAAGAGGGAAATGACATTCGCACTGTGGGGCACATTATAATGGTATCTAAAGAGTCAAAGAGAGCAATAATAGAGGGGAAAGCAGGAAGTTGTAGAATAATAACAGACATAATAACACATCACACGTTTGGATGGAATCCCTCTAGAAGTAGTAAACATTACACAAATGCATGCCGAAGTCGGGCATACTGACCTTTGCGGGTCATAACTCAGCGCAAAGCACAACGAAGAAGAAGAAGAAGAAGAAGAAAGAAGAAGAAGAAGAAGAAGAAGAAGAAGAAGAAGAAGAAGAAGTAAGAACCAAAGTAACTCAGTGTTACGTCAATCAATCAATCTTATGCCGTCTCCATACTGGAGGTTGGCTACAACGGATCTCCAACACTGCCTGTATCTTGATTTGACTGTGCATTCAACTGCTGTTCGTCCATCTCTTGATGTTATCTTCCCACTTGTATCGTTGTCTACCTCTTGATCGCTTGCCTTTATCATTAGCCAACAAAACTCTGTTTATATCTTATAACGTTGCCGAAATATTTCATTTGTTCTGTTTTTATTTCTTTAATAAACTCTCTGTTCAATACCCAGTTTTTCTAGAACATCTATATTTGATAGTTTTTGTTTCTATGAAATACGGCATATTCTTCACTATACCCACATCCCCAGGGCCCATATTCGACTTTCTAATGGCTTGTTCGTTGTTCTGGCTTCCACGCCATATAGTAGTGTTGAATATACATAGCATTTCACAATTCTCATTTTTTTAATGGGTTGTTAATCTCTCAAGATGTTAATACTGATTTCATGATGTTGAAAGCATTTTTGGCTTTCAACATTTTTCTTTCTTTCTCTGTTTCATTTCTGTTTCACTTCTGCCATCATCTATTATCATACGACCAAGATAGGATGTTACTTGTTCTAGTATCTCTCCGTTTACTGTGATATTCATCGATGGCCTCTCTTGTCCACTTCTAATAATTATAGTTTTCATTTTTGTATGTTGATATCTAAGCCACATTCTGCGCTATGACTGTTTAATTGTTCCACTAATTTTTGTTTAACTCTTGTTCTCTTTCTGCTAGTAATACTGTATCATCAGCATATCTAAGATTGTTTATAATTCTTCCATTGATGTTAGGTCTACGCAGTTCACCTTGTTTAAACATTCTTTCACTGTATAAGATGAAGAGCACCTCTGCCGTGCGTCCACCGTGACGAGGTAGAGGGGCTTACGTGTTCCAATGACCCCAAGAGCTATGCCGATGGTAGCACAGCTACTGGTAGGGCCTCCCATGTCGGACAGGTCAAGGGAGAGGACCCAGACCAAGACACACACACAAACACACACACACACACCTGCTGCCTTGTAGGTAGACTGGGGACAGTAAAAGACTAGGGAAAGCACACCCGAAAAATGCTTGTCGAAATCGGATTACTGAGACGCAGGCTTGACAAAGCACAAAGCAGTGCAACGTAACTTAATCAATCCATGATGCCTCAGATTAAAATTAATCAGTATGGTGCTAATGCCGTGAAGTCCCATCAGGCGGTGATAGTGCCGGGCCCCCTGCCTCGAGGGGGTCCACCCATACTACTAGTGGTCACCTTCCCCTGTGCTGTGGAGTCAAGGCACAGAGGAGTAGGCTAAGAGCTATTGACCAAACACACCGGACACTCAACATACTACAGCGGAATGCAGAAGGAGTTTCTAACAAGAAAGTCTCCCTAACAAATCGTCTTCATAAAGACAGAATAGATGTGGCATGCATTCAAGAGACACACCTCAACGACAATCACAGATTCTCAGTCAGATGATATCAGGCCACACTTTTCGACCGCGAAGGACACAAAGGATAATACTTACACGAAATACAATACCTTGCAGCGAAGTATCTGTGATCTCTGACAACCAAACGGAAATTATAGGTGTTGATATAATGATAAAGGACGTGAAAATAAGAATGTACAATCTGTATAGCCCAACAGATAAGGACCTTACACTTTCAAACATGAAAATAACTGATACAAACTGCATTATTGTCGGAGACTTTAATAGCCGTTCAGAAAGACGGGGATACCCAGATACTGACAACAAAGGAGATGAAGTGGAGGACTGGGAAATAGACTCAAATCTCCATCTACTCAACAAAAGCGGTTGACACACCGAGCCTCTACTCCAGAAGATGGTTTACCACTTCTACTCCAGACTTAGCTTTCTGCACAGCAGACATCCTCCACAAAATCGATCGCCATGTGCTTGACCAATTAGCAGGTAGTGACCACAGACCAATCAAGCTTGTAATGAATATGGAGTATGTTTCACGAGAGCAAAAGCCTTTGCCCTGGTGGAATTACAAACGAGCAGAATGGAACAGATTTGCCATACTAACAGACAAATATTGTGAAAAAATAAATACACGTCATGGCAACATGAATCAAATGGTGGAAAATCTAAACAAGGCAATAATACAGGCGGCCACTGAGTCCATTCCAAGAGGAGCGAGGAAAAATTACAAACCATACTGGACTGAATATCTATACATTTTGGAGGACAAAGTTGAAGATGTCAGGAAGACAGCAGAGAGAGAACTAACAACTGAAGCGAACATCTCTATCAAAGCCATCTCAACAAAATATATAAGGACAGTAAATCAAACAACAAGAGATTGTTGGAGAAAAAAAAAGAAAAGAAAACCTGAACTTTGACAGGGATGGAAACAAACTATGGAAACTAGTGAAAGCCATGAACAACAGTGGATTCTGAAACAAAAAAATAACAATTAAACAAGGAAATGCCTTGCTTATAGGAAAAAAGACTGCAAATGCACTAATGGAACACTAAACTAGTGCAAACCACATATTACAACCTAACAGAAGAAAGCAATCAAAGATAAACAGACACATCATAATAATACAAAGACATCAGGCAGAATATATTATGCCAAATCTAAAAATGGAAGAAATGGAACAGGAAATGAATACACCAAAAAAAAAAAAAAAGAGTCCTAAATTACAGCTGGAAGAGAGGAATAGTCCCACAGGCATGGATAGAAGCTATACTAATACCAGACCCAAAGAAAGGAAAAGACCTGGAAGAACCAAATGGCTATCGACCTATCAGTCTACTAAGCTGTGTAGGAAAATTAATGGAGCGCATTATCAATGGCAGGCTAACATGGCATTTGAAAAAAAAACCCAACTCTTAACACCACACCAAGCAGGATTTAGAAAGTACAGATCCACTGAAGATCAAATAGCCCATATATAGCTCAGGAAATAGAGGATGCCTTCCAAGAGAAAAATCACACACTAGCGGTCTGGATAGATTTAGAAAAAACATATGATAAAGTATGGAAGGAAGGACTGAAAGTAAAATTGCCAAATATGCATGTTCGTCGGAAAATGTATAAATGGATCAGCCACTACCTTGAGTACAGAACGGCAAGGACAAAAGTACAAGGACAAACATGCAAAAAGGTGCTGTTGGAGCAAGGTGTCCCCCAAGGAGGAGTTCTTTCACCAACATTATTCCTAGCATATATAAATGACATCACGGAAAATATTCCAGCCAGAGTACACACATCCTCCTTTGCAGTTGACCTAGTCATATGGATATCTGGAGAAAAAAAAATATATTAGTACAGCTAAAAGCAGAATACAGCAAGCCTTTATTATCGCTAGAGGACTGGTCAAAATCATGGCTAGTGAAGATAAGTGAGAAATAAACAACATGCACAGTGTTCTCCCTCTCAAATAAAACTCAGCACTCTCAGCTGGTACTGAATGGAAAAATATTGCGTCATGAAGAAAATCCAAACTATCTAGGTGTCACCTTCGATTGTCGCCTGACATGGGAGACACAGGTTGAGAAAAATCGAACAAGAGCAAGGCAAAAATGGCAATAATGTAAAAGCTTGCTGGTACAACGTGGGGAGCAGATGAGAAAGTTCTCAAGAAGTTATATACAGGACGGGTGAGGCTAGTACTGGAATATAGCATCGCAGCTTTGGCAACAGCAGTTAAGTAAATGACTTTACATTCAGGTGGACATCTGCAGATGCATGATTAACAAAATAATAGAGACCAAAATCAAGGAATACGGATCATAAATGGAAGAGTGAAAACAACGCCTATTAACGAACTAGAAAAGATCACTTATTACAACCAATGCAGAATAGAAGAGATAGTAGAGCCCAGCAACTAGCAGAAATATTTAGAAGATTGACAGACCACCCTATGTATAAAAGGTTTAATGGTTTTTGGAAAGGGAAGACTGAAGCGTAGCAACTTTGTAGAAACTTAAAAGCGAAAGATTAAGGCAGAACCTATACTTAACATATCAACTATCAAATCCATTTACAATGCACGCAAGTTCCCAGCTTGGAGACAGCAGCAACTGCCTGAGATGATAGAAAACAGTCCTGGTATTGAGAAAAAGAACACCGAGAATGAAACAGAAAGAAGAAAAATCGTTCTAAACTCCAAAAAAGTACATTACCCAGGTAGCAATTGGACCTATGCGTATACAGATGGATCAGCCAAACATTCTATACAAAATGGAGGAAGAGGAATTCTCCTAAATTTAAAAAATGGAGAAAAAATACAGTCAGTGTGGCAATTCGAAATTGTTCAAGTAACTTCAAAGCAGAGATAGAAGCTTAGAAAACTGCAGCAGAAATGCTCTTGATTTAGGAAAATAAAGAGAAGCAAGTAGCTATCTTCACAGATGCAAAGTCAGCTGTCTCAATACTGAAGAGCAAAAACAGTACAGAACTAGCAGACCTAAGAGCAGCACTCCATGGACTATGTCAGAAATCCAAACAAACAAACAAACAAACAAACAAACAAACAAACAAATAAACAAACAAAAGTCGTAATAAAGTGGATCCCATCACATTGCAGTATACCTGGAAATGAAGAGACTGACAGACTTGCAAAAGAGGGCGGACGACTACCTCAGCCTGGCAAAGATATTACCTATAATGATGCAAAGAGGTTTATAAAAAACACTTATAGAACCAAATGGGAATCAGAGCATCAAGGCCATCAGAAAGATGGTGCATTTTACAAACTCGACCGAAGAGAACACGTAGCAGTCTTCAGACAGGACATAGCAGGCCGAAATACCACTTGTTGAATAAACTAAAGATAGGAGATACCGATGAATGTAATTGTGGAACTGGTAAAATGACAGCTAAACATTTGCTGCAAGAGTGCCCAATATATGAAGAACAGAGAAAGACATGTTGGCCCACACCTGCTTCATTTCAGGACAAGCACTATGGAGATATCAACAAACTGAAGCTGACCACAGCTTACTTTAAAACTAAATTCAGGTTAACATCTAAAGGCGCACAAAGAAGTACTAAGATTGCTTCGCTTCATACCACAGTTATGTCGGTATCAAAAGCGTTCCAGAGCATGAAATGGAATATTGCTTAGCTAGCAAATCCATTACGTGGAAAGTCCGAATCAAAAGTTCATTGTGTAGGCGTCATCAAAGGTGGAAAAAGCGTCCCAGTGGCACGAAATCGATTATTGTTTGGATAGCAAATCATTTACGTGGAAAGTCCGAATCGAATGCTCACTGTGTGGATGTCATCTGCAGACTGCATTCTACTGGTTTCCGGAGGAACAGCCTATGGTGAACGGAAAGCCCAATGTACGGAGATGAGGCTAAGCAGCCATGTGCAGGACGTGACGATTCCTTGGGTGAGCCCAGTACCAGAGAGCTTTGTGTCGGCTCTGCAATTATGGAAGCCTCCTTGGATGGCGGGGAATGCCCATGGTCTGCCCCTGCCTTCCCTTGAGGGCTGACCGGGATGTCTTCGGCTGTTCTATATGGGCCAGCTGGGATGGGGAATAACACCCCAACAGTGAGAGTTAAACGTCCTACGAAACCCCCGGGAAGGTTAACCCGGTCAACAAATGCCCGAAGAAGTCGGATGTGTCGGCGTAACGGCTCAAGAACGCAGCTCTGCTGTAAACATGCACAACGCAATGACGTCCAAAAAAAAATCTCCGGATGAACGCAGCAGCAGAAGAAAAAGAAGATGAAGAGGCTTGGAAACAACACGCATCTCTGCCGAACTTCTCTTTTTATCCTATGGGCAACGAATAATTTTTTCCGTATCGAATTGTCGCAACTTTTCCCCAGTTATGTTAGTTACATATCCTTTACAGAACGTCGCAGTCAACAAAACAATAGCATTGATTTTGTCTGTTTCTGATTTCTTGGCAAGTTTACGTTCAGTAGTTTGCCAATGTTTTCTGAACGACGGCACTCATAACAGTGAAAACCAACGCAAGATGGTCTGCCGTCAATTAGTCCATAGTTGTGTTGGAATTAGTCCATAGTTGTGTTGTATGCTGGATTACGAATTGCGTCCGTAACAGCTTCTCCACAGAGTACAAGTTACTAATAAGTCTGATGTAGTTTCCGCCTACTCCTATATCTTGAAGGCATGCAATTAATCGTGTTACGTAATAACACATATACGGATGAATCAGTTGATGAGGAATTTTACATGAAACTGCAAAGCACTATAGGAAATCAAAGAAATGACTATACATATAAAAATTCCGGTAGGTCACCTGAATGCCAAGATAGGATAGCATCGGATTACACGGATTTATCAAGAGATCATGGGTAGACACAAACTAGGGGTAATGAACGCAAATTGCAAAAGCATTGAATATCCATGTGCAAATTATGTATTTTAAAAATCCCACGGACATTTAACATCGCACAGAGCAGGACGTAAGGTCGCTGTCCTGACAATTGAGAGGGAAAAAAAGACCTACCCAAGGATACGTTGGATGGAATCCGTATATGCAGATTCTGATCACTAGCTACTGATAAGCAAAATTAAGCTAAAACTGAAGAGATACATGATTATTATCATCAACAGCCTTGTCGACAGACGTGGACGATCACGCTTCCCCACAAATTGCGTTCTCTGACGGCTGGGATTTGTTCATGTGTTGACTCACTTCCATGCCATGGCACAAGACTGTCATTAATTTTCTGTCATTGTCTTCCTCTATCTCTCGGTCCACAAATGTTTTCTCTTGTCACAACATGTTCCCGTTTTTTGTCTTCCCTTAATGTGGCCAAAAGGTGATGATTTCTTCTTAATGATTTTGTGACATAGCCTCAGTGTAAATGTCCGGATTTCTCATTTTGGCTTACCAAGTAAATTTAAATATCTTCTATAAACCACACCTTAAAGTTAAGAGATAAATGGCATTTTATAAACACAGACAATGTATGATGGCTCAGAAACCTAGAAGCTAACTACGTTATTTAAAGTCAGAGCTTCAAGAAGTACTAGTACTTGCAACAGTTAGTAGACGCCATGAGTAGGGACAAATGCTGGCAGCATTTACAAGAATTTGGAACGAATCATGTGTAGAAGTACTTGGGGAAAGGGGACAGAAGTATAAATTAAGAATAACGCCCGAAACATTAAATATTAGAAGATTTGAAAAACAATAATAAACTGATTTAAAATAAGATGTAATTAATAGCAATTAGATCAGGGAGTGGATGCTTCAATGGGAGATACTTGGTAGAAGAAGAATGTTTCTTATAATTTATGCTTTCTCCATATTGTCTTGTGTCCTAATGTTACTGTAGGTCAATGCCTGCACTTCAGTAACATAATTTACTACTTTGAAATGCCTACTTGCTTCCACAAACTGATCTCTTACCGTTCAAATTATCATATAGTAACGAGAAATTATGTCGCTTTGTCTGGCTGATCTGATCTGATCTGATCTGATCTGATTTGTCTGCCTGCTTGCCTGCCTGCCTGCCTGCCTGCCTGCCTGCCTGCCTGCCAGCCTGCCAGCCTGCCTGTCTGTCTGTCTGTCTGTCTGTCTGTCTGTCTGTCTGTCTGTCTACTTGTCTTCGTGTTCGTCTTTCTGTCTGCCTGTCTGCCTGTCTGCCTAAATTCCCGTCTGCATGTCTGTCTAAATTCTTGTCTGTCTGCCTCCCTTCCAGTCTGTCTGTCATTCTGTTTGTCTCTATCCCTCCATCCCTATCCGTCTGTCTGTTTTTATCCATCAATTATTGTCGGTCTTTTTCATCCCTGTCCGTCTCCTTCAATGTCTGTCTGTCTGTCTGTCTGTTTTTTGTCTGTCTGCCTGTCTGTCCCCCTATTCCTGCCTGTTTGTATGTCTGTCTTATTGTCTGTCTGTCTGACTCATAATCTGTCTGTCTGTCTGTCTGTCTGTCTGTCTGTCTGACTCCGTCCCTTCCTGTGTGTCTGTCTTCCCCCTGTCTGCCTGTCTCATTGTCTTTCTGTCTGTTTGTCTGTCTCCATGTCTATCTGTCTGTCTGCCTGTCTTTGTGTCTCTCTCTTTCCTTCCTTGTCTGTCCGCCTGTTTGCCTGTCTGTCTCTCTGTCTGTCTGTCTATCTGTCTCTCTCCCCCTGTCTGTCTGTCTGTCTGTCTGTCTGTCTGTCTGTCTGTCGGTCGGTCGGTCGGTCGGTCGGTCGGTCGGTCTGTCTGTCTGTCTGTCTCCATCCTCCGTACATGTCTGCCTGCCTGCCTGCCTGCCTGCCTGCCTGCCTGTCTGTCTGTCTGTCTGTCTGTCTCTCTGTCTGTCTGTCTGTCTGTTTCTTTCTTTGACAAAAACAAGCATCTTGGTGCATGCCAGGAAGATTATGAATATTTTGGGGATATATTTTGAGGATATTGTAAAGTTAAAATCTTAATGACAACTTACAAACTCGATTATAAAAGAGCAATATATATATATATATATATATACCGGTAGATACATACGTCAGTGGTTTGGCCAAAAGGCATATCGAAAGAAGAAGGCATTCCTGATCCAAAACTGGTGATTGCTTAGAAATCGAACCAATAAAGCGCGACACGGTGGTGGTGATAACGTGGAAGAGGGAAGGAGGGAGGGAATACGAGGAGGTGTTTGAAATCAAGGCTATGTATCAAGGCACTCATCATTTAATGTTCAGGCATGTGGTTGTGTTTATTCGAACACCGACAGATAAAAGCTCATGGTCTTACCAAGGATAAGAACGTGGGTTCTCTTATGTATGAGACGGGTGACTAATCCCTCGACCAACATCATCATCATGATCATCATTATGTGCCTAGCCAGCTGGCGTAGACGTTCATGTATTTCCACAGATCTCAGTCCTTGGTACTCTGGATCAACTCTGCTGGTGATATTCCTCCATGTCACCGTCTAAGTCTATCCAGCGTCATTTCTCTTGGTCTCGGCCAAACAGTAAAGGAAATAACCTCTTACTCGCCCTGGTGATGAAGCAGTTCCGATGCTGACTTCAACAAACCACACTAACGGCGTTACTTTTCATAGACCTGAGTGAAAACAGTTATTATTGACGGGCGGGCTCCTCAATGACATATTACCACACAAACATAGAGCTGACATGTTCCATGAACTTTTGCCAACTGTAACTTCTCATTCATGTTTGTCGTTGGTTTGCGTGATCACCTGACAAGACCAAAGTCAAACACATGCACCAAACATTTTATGAATTAAGTTACACATTTCTTTAGAATGCAAATAAAACATACAAAGAAATGCCATGTTTCTATTGGCCACATTTCTCAGTTTACATGAATGGTGCGTGAAACCAATCACTATTAAGCGTCTCTGGTGGCCATGGTACACATTTTGTGAATGACTTTTAGTGTCTATCTTCATCTGTCTAGGAAGTAACACCATTGCGTATAGTGTGTGTTATACTTACTTGGCTTCACACACTCGTACAAAATCAAATCAAATCAAATCAAATCAACTTTATTAGGGTCACAAATTGGGCGCGCAGGCCCGTCTTACATTCGGCCCTTTCAATCACTCGTCTTTCGTTCATCAAGAGCATTATACATTTACATAGGAAGAAAAATAAACATTGTGAAATGAATGTTGTAAACATAAACAAGGCAAATTACCATGTTATGAGGCCCATCTCCCACGTACCCATACATCACCCAACCCACACCCCCCCCCCCACCTACCCACACACACGCACACCAAGGGACACATACATACCCCATCAACCGACCCATCCCCCTCCCGCACATCCCCCACCCACACTCCCCTCACCTGTTCCCCAACCAAAACACACTCGCCACCCACAAACATTCCCCCACCAACCCACATATCCCACGCCCACCCACATACACATCCTAACCCACACATCCTCTCCCCATCCACACCTCAAACCACCCAACCCCCAGCCACATCTCCATTGACCACATATTTCCCACCCACGCACACAATCCCCCCTACCCCCACACACACACATCTCCCTAACTACCCATACATCCCCAATCCACTCACACACACACCCCACCACCCACACATACATCCTCCACCCACCCATACATGCCTTAACCCAATCCCCCACTACACAATCCCCCACCCGCACATCACATACATCCCCTACCACGAAATATTCCCAACCCACGCACCACACACACACATATTCCTCACCAACACATCCCACACCCACATACCACCACACATCCCCACCTACACACCACACACATATCCCCAACCCACATACCACACAATATTCCCACCCACACCCACACAGATACCTTTACCCATCCACCTCACATACCCCCACCCACACACCACAAATATCCCCCATCCACACACACATACCTCACCCACACAATATCCCTAACCAACACACCACACACCTCTTCCCACCCACACACGCACACATCCTCCACTACGCACCCACACACCCCCACCCACCCACCCCCAACCAAACATCTCTCGATCACAATACCCCTACCCACACTTATCCTCCACCCACTCACGCTTTTCTCCCTTTAGTACTCGCTCACGAGGTAGGCTGCATGTGCTGCCGACTCAGCACCATACCTCTGTGCACCATACCTCTGTGCACCATACCTCTGTGCACCATACCTCTGTTGTACACAAGCACATAAGCTATCTAAATGTTCGTAGCGAGGTCTCTGTTTTATGGCAGTTTCTGTCCTACACCTCAAGGTACTACAGGCAGTAGATAACAGCTGTCTGTTTTTATGTTTGCCTATTTTGTTTCTCCGCTCCGAAGACAGTAATCTGGATTAAATCCCCAGCTGAGACAGGATTATTCCCACCCCCTCTCTCCAACCACAAGGTTTCTGGGGTCGACCCAACTTCATAACAACTAGTACCAGTCAATTTTCAGAATGTAATTGTCTGGGAATGAAATTTGACGTGCAAAATTGCGCCATATAAATAGAGAAAGTCAAGGACCCTGTAACACACCTGAAGGCACATCGTACATAGAGTGCTAGACCTACATTGTTATAGACCAATCGGTACTCGATGGCTGCTGTGGTCAGTATCACACCCGCTGCCTTTACTTCCTAAGAAATATTTAGTGCCTAATTACGGTTGGGTCGACCTGGGAACCCAGGTTAACTTTTCACATTCTAAATTGACCCAGCTGGAGACTGAACTCACACCCACCGGGTCGGCAGGAAGTGCTATATACAACCTATACTGTTATATGCCTCGGGAGCTTCGCTACCGAGGCATATAACAGTATAGGTTGTATATAGCACTTCAACACTCTTTTTTTCTCATTGCAGTTTGACAGCTTTATATTTGGTCAGCATTTTTTCCCCCATCTTGCAAAAGGTTTCCTTTGCCGCGACGATTCATGTTGATTTGAGTTGAATTGAGCCAACCTCCTCCGATGTGTCTCCACCTTGCTGTGGTGGGGGAGCTTGCGTGTCCCATTGACCCCATGTGCTACGTCGATGGATGAAAACTACATATCGGACAGATTATGGGATAGGGGCCAGACTAAGCGAGACACAACCTGCTGCTCGGCAGGAAGACAGAGGATAGCAGTCAAAAGTTTATGTCAGGCGCACGAAGGGAGAAGTTCTTGGTTCGGATACATACCCTAAGGTTCTTTGTCGAGGGTTGTGGCTGAACGCCTCTAAACCATAAGCCATCGGATGTGAGAGCCGGGCCCATACCCACCTTTCAGATACTTGTCCGAAGGCTCTCAGATGGGGGATATGAGGGATCCCCGGATGAGAGGGCCTGGTCGTTTCTCGATCACTTCTGCACAGAGGTATGGTGCTGAGTCGGCAGCACATGCAGCCTACCTCGTGAGCGAGTACTAAAGGTAGAAAAGCGCCCCAGTGGCACGAAATGGTTACGAAAAATGTCTGTATCTATGCTCACATAGAGTGTAGTCAAAGGTGGAAAAAAACGTCTCAATAACACGAAATGGAACGCCTAGCTAGCGAATCCGTTGCTTGGTTAGAAGTCCGAAGCGAAAGCTTACCTAGTGGATGTCGTCCACAGACTGTCCGTTCCTGGTTTGTGCTTGAGCGACCAGTGGCAAGTGAAATGCACAATACATGGAAGTGAAGAATCAAAGCAGCCATGAGCAGGACGTGGCAATTCCTCGCGTGAGCCCAGTCTCAGAGCAGTATGTGCCGGCTCTGCAATAATGGAAGCCACCTTGGATAACAGGGAACGCCCATGGTCTGCCCCTGCCTTCCCTTGAGGGTTGACCGTGATGTCTCTGACCGTTCTACCCTGACCAGCTGAGATGTGGGCGACATCACAACAATAAGTCTAACGTGCCTCGAAACCCGAGGAAGGCTAACCTCATTAAAATGCCCGCCGAAGACGGAAGTGCCGTCCTACGGGTGGCAAGATAAAAATTGGCACTATGCATTTACGTCCTAGTGAAATGTCTCTTCCGAATGTCTCTCGGGCTAGGAACAGCTCTGACTACCTTGTTTCCGAATGCCGCTCTTGTTCGGAACAGCTCTGACTAGGTAGTTTTCCGAATGTCCGCCGTGCCTGGAACAGCTCTGACGGACACAACGATAAGCACATATCCGAACTGAAAACTCGCTGAGTGGATACCGTCTGCAGACCGGTCTGGTTTGTGCGGGAACGGCCCGGGGCGAATGAAATGCCCAATATATTGAAGTGAGGAATTAAAGCAGCCATGAGCAGGACGTGACGATTCCCTCGGTGAGCCCAGCACCAGAGCACTATGTGTCGGCTCTGCAATTATGGAAGCCACCCAGGATGGCGGAAAATGCTATGGACTGTCTCTGCCTTCCTTTGAGAGATGACCGCGAAGTCTTCGACTGTTCCAACTTGACCAGCTGGAAGGTGGACGGTACCACAAAAGTGAGAGTCTCCCAGGAATGCTAACCTGGTCAAAAATGCTCGCTAAAAGTCGGATGTGTTGGCCTAAGGGTTTCGACTCAAGGGTGCCTAACGAGATACACCACAATCACATCTGAAAAAAAAACATTCCGGATGAACGCAAAGAAAAAGAAGAAGAATTGAGCCAACAACCCACATAACTGCACTCGGAATATGCCCATACGTGTTCCGTCCTCATCCGCTACACCCAGCGAAGAGTGTCAGTAACAATGGTGTCAGTAGCAGTCTCATTTTATGTCCTCTGGCCTTTCCGCGGAGTTTTGAGTGACATTCATATCCTCTGGTCACCCCTGAAGCAAGCACCATTCTCTCCAAGCCACGTTCTTCCTCACTATACACTCAAATCCAAAGGGTCCTGACTACATCTGCTTTGTCATGCAACAATGTCCCACCAAGGTTTCAGATCCAGTCTACCTGACTGCTCCTCCCCCCCCCCCCCCCCACACGTTGCTCATCATATTGAGTTAAGTGGTTGGTGCGACACTGAGCTGTGAATTTCATTCGAAAATGCTTTTTGATCGTACCCACTTTTGATGTGAAGTGTAAATTCAGAAACTGGCGGACGGCTAGCTGCCAACACTACGGCGACTGCCTTATGCGATATTGTGTGTGCAGGTTGGTGGGTTTGCTCGGATGGTTGTCTTTTGTTTTTTTACAGTAAACTGCATTATCGCGTGAAGGACGACATGTGTCTTACACGAGTTTGCATGGGACAGTAGTGGAAACTGTGTGTGGTTTTCGCTAATACAGAAACGGTGCAATTATGAGGCGACTCGTTGCTAGAAAGCTGAACAATACGACTTCGACTATTCCAGAAATGTTCAGGAATGTCATGAACCTAAAACTAACTACTACCTGTAGTAGAGCGGTGTTAACATTAATAGTGAATGCGAATGACACAGATGAAGAAATTCTTGGAAATCATATTATTTAAAGTGAAGTAAATATTAAACAAGGACTTCTCTTTCAGACAGCAACGGGAAACTACTGAACGTAAAATTGCCTACAACACCTGAGGTTGATTGCAGTGTCCTGCAAAGTACATACAACTTACGAGGAAATGGGGAATAATGACCGTCATTAGATCTCCCGGAAGTGACAACTAAAAACACACCTGGCGCCGTGGCGGGAGCTGGTTTCCCCGTGAACCACGCCCCAGTTAGTGAACACTACTATTATATAATGATCCACTTTTAACACTGACGACATGGTGCAAGAATTTTACAAAGTAAATGAGCACACGCCCAGTGTTTAAAATATCCACGTTATTTATATCGACCGGAACCTTTTCCACGGCCACTGAAAACTGTGTACACACCGCTAGACCAGACTAGATTTCCTTTTGAAAGCGGTGAACTAATTCATTTAAGAATTACATTAGACAGCCAGTGGCGAAAGTTAAGAAACACGCGAGATCGTCAAAGAAATTGATTAATAAGCTGACAGGAATTGATGGACATTCACAGAGAGGGGAAAAAGAACAAGAGAAATGTAACAGACAACTGAGGATGACACATTAGGCAGATATAACTTTAAAGCTCTGGATATATAAGGTTCCATGCTACCGCTACAGATACAAGAATGGCCTGGTCAAAGGAAGCGCGCACTTTAATGGCTCAGTATAATCAGACTGGTTCAGCCAAACCGTTTGTGATTTGGAATACCCGTCATTGTAGAACTTTGTGGTTTTGTTTTCCGTTTTCCTATAGAAAACGTTGCCAATAAAGTTACAAAATATGCCAGGAGGTGGTGGGTAAGAAGAAAACAAGAAGACAAATTAGAGGGTGATACTGAGAAACAAGAGAAGATACATCTGCAGAGGGTGGAAAGAAAGGTGAGAAGACAGGTGACAAGAAATGTCTACACCACACTTTCATGCAAAAATAATCTGTATCACACAGGCATGGAAGAAATATTTACATCACACAGACATGCAAGAAATATTTATACCACACTTGCATGCAAGAAATATCTACATCACACAGACAGGCAAGAAATATCTACATCACACAGACAGGCAAGAAATATCTACATCACACAGACAGGCAAGAAATATCTACATCACACAGACAGGCAAGAAATATCTACATCACACAGACAGGCAAGAAATATCTACATCACACAGACAGGCAAGAAATATCTACATCACACAGACAGGCAAGAAATATCTACATCAAAATTGCAAGAAATGTCTACATCGCACTTGCATGCAAGAAATATCTGCATCACGCAGACATAAAGAATTGTCCACATTACACAGACATGCAAGAAATGTCTATATCCCACTTGCAGGTAAGATGTCCCACTTGCAGGCAAGAAATAGCTTCATCACCCAGACTATCAGGAATATGTACACCACGCAGACATTAAAGAATGTTCTAAATCACACAGACATACACGAAATATCTATAACTCACTTGCATGCAAGAAATATCTACAACACATAGTCATGTAAAGACATTAGGATCCAAACTTATGTAGAGCGTAAAATGAATTTCCAAGACACGATGGCTAAGGGAAGCACAAGGGTTAATGGAGACACAAGGGGTCAATGGAGACACAAGGGGTCAATGGAGACACAAGGGGTCAATGGAGACACAAGGGGTCAATGGAGACAGAAAGGGTCAATGGACAAACATGGGGTCAATGGAGACACAAGTGTGCTGCTGATTAAGATAAAGTTACTATACACTGATGCCCGTAGTAGGAACCAGATATCACGGCGATATGGAGAACTGGTCTCTCGTCTCGTAAAGATGTACGTAAAACACTCAGCAGTTACACCCCACAGAAACATCTGTTAGATTACATTGACCGTTCCTTCGCATGTCTCGATCTATTTTATTCTCTTACATCTGCATCATTATTCTCGTTACTTCTGGAGCACTCCACAGCTTTCACACACACACACACACACACACACACACACACACACACACACAGCACACGCACACGCACACGCACACACACCCCCTCTCTCTCTCTCTCTCTCTCTCTCTCTCTCTTCCCCATGGATGAAAACATTACATTCATCATCATCACGAGCATGCTGCATGGTGTTTGCACTTTGTCGCTCTCATCACAGCTCACCGGTAAGACCGGATCTTGTGTCAGCTCCCACTCCTCATGCACTTATATGGCCCAGATGTCTTTAATTTGCCGTGTCCACCATGATGTTGCCGGTCTCTCTGGCCGAGGGGTTACAACACTTTCTCCGTAATCCCGTTTATCACGCAGAGTCTCGTAAGCGGGCGAGAGCTGGGAGCTGTTCGTCCCCCACTGGTGACTTGCGGGATAACTGAGCCGGCCGCTCAGAAATCAATGGCAAACTACAGAGCGTAATCTTGCCAAGAAATCAACAGACAGCTGAAAGATGCTGCTGTTGACAGCGATGTCATGTAAAGGATATGCAAAAACAACAAAAACCATGATGTTGGTCAACACTTGCCCTTTCTTCCAGAACCCACGCCTTCCTAGGATGTTTCTTCTAAAACACCGTGACGTTTAACATGACCAAAATATTTCAGTTTCCACGACATACTGTTGTTTTATGAGCCAGTTTACTGCAATGTTCAACGTAGAAAGTCAGCATGTTTTCTTATTTTTGATGCACTACATTCTGAGAATGTGTCTGTAGTATTCAATTTTAACGGCCTCGGCTTTATTCATTTAGTGATTGGGAAATGTTCCACGATTCACAAACACAAGATGCATGTCCTCAAAAGTCTCACTTTTATTGATTTTCTGGTGTTGTGTCAAAACTCGTGAATGCTAGCTCACTTTTACCATAATCCATCAGACTTCTTTTTCTCCACAGTTGTCAGTTATGGAGCCGGCTCCGTGGCGAAGAGGTTAATCTGTTCGTAATCTCTTATACCTGCGTTCGAAACACAGCTGCGGGCGATTTGGCACCAGACCTCCTTACGTTGAATTTTTACGAAATTGTATGGGTGCCGGTCGTTCAGAAAGCAATGGCAAACTACTGAACGTAAACTTGCCAAGAGATCACATTTAAAATTGCATGTCCTTCACAGGACTTAGCAGTCAACCCCAGCATTTCCGCTGTTCGTGATTCCTGGGCAAATTTTACGTTCAGTAGTTTGCCATTGCTTTCTGAACGACCGGATCCTATACCTTTTTCGAAAAAAACCCAGTACCGCTGTGTTTCGAACCCGGATATTCGGGCTCTCAAACCGCGTTCGCAAGGCCTTAGCCACAGAGACCGGCAAGAGATCAAAATGCTGGTGTTGACTGCGATGTCCTGTAAAGGATATGTAACTAACTGTCGGTTATGGAGCCAGGATGTTCAATTTATGTGACATTTTCCACTTCTTCGTTGGTCATTGTAATATTTGGTATACATGCAGCTGTGTTGATGAATATAAATTTTCTGTTTTTATGTTCACAACAATATTTTGATATGTATTTGTCTTTTGACAAACAGAATTAACTGTTCTTATTCCACGGTGTCGTCTGAGAGGAGAACAGTATCATCTACATATCTGAGTTCTGGAATTGAATTTCTCCCAACTGTGAATAGATGACCATTTGTCACAGTTATTACTGTTGACGGTTCTTATTACAAACACCCACATCTGGAGCGGCGGATTCTGTGGTTTACACTCAACCTGTAGAGAAAAAAGCAGGCCAACGCTCAGCCAGGCTGTCACTGGTATCACCAACATGAGAACTCTTCGCTGACTATTGGTGAAGGGGACTGAGAACGTTTGAAAGTGTCCTGAGCGCAATGGTGTAGATTCTTGATGTAATATATATATATTTATTGTTCTGTATAGGCGTGTAAAACGAAATTAGCAACGAGAGCACTCGGAAGCAGGACTGAACAATTGACAGTCAGCATAGAGAATTAGTTGAACGGCAGTAACCTAAAAATACAACTGAAAAGTTAGTTGCATATCCTTTACAGGACGTCGTAGTCAACACCAGATTGTTTTGGCTGTTTGTGATTTCTTGGCAAGTTTACGTTCAGTAGTTTGCCATTGCTTTCTGAACGACCAACACTTGAACCATTGTATGAAAATGCAATGCAAGGCGGTCTGCTGCCAAATCGCTCGCAGTTGTGTTTTGAAAACGGTAAGCAAGATTGCGAAGTGCGTCCGTAACACCTACGCCACAGAGCGGGTAACGGCAATAACAGGAAAATACAAAAGAAAGAAATTGCAAAATGGACAAGTGAAAACAAATGTTAGATATCTCAGAGTTATTTGTCTACCTATTGAATGAGAATAACATTAACAGATCCAATGCCGAACAAAAAGTATGTTTGGACTGAATAAAAAGTATTTTTAGATCAAACAAACAAATGGATGCCGAAATATGGGAAATAATGGTGTGTCAGATTTATGACTTAAAAGTTGTTAATATGGTAGCAGACATGTATTATAACGCAATATCAACATTTCGGCGACATATAAATAAGCCCATGACAGATGCGGCAGGTAACTTAAGATAATTAATCATCTGATGGAGCTTAATTAGTTAAACCAATTCCCCCCTCCCCCGTGCTATTCATATCTCCACGCCCCGTAGACCCTCAAGCAACACACGCTAGGTTGCTTGTAGACTTGTTTATAACTGATTGAATTGTGCAGCTACCATCTCCCACGATATAAAGTAACCAGTCCCACACCAACCCTCTTATTCGCCTCTTACGACATGTATGACCGGTTACAGAGTTACTATTTTTTACATCCCCGACGGGCCCGGAACACATGGACATACGCTAATTTTGTGATAACATATTTACATGGATTCTCGCCTGGAGACATCATCATGCAGCAATATCTATTTATTACATTACCAGCTAGGATTGTCGAGTTATTCGCTAATTTCGCTTATACCTGGGTATCCCATACGTTGCTGTTATCGTTCCCATCTAGATTTATTGTGCAACCTCCCCCAAAACTCGATAAAAATGAAGTTATTTGCGCCAGCCTTATCCTCGGGTTTACAGTTCGCTTCTAGCCCCCTCAGAGCCGCCTGGTTATTAATACTCTAGGGAAGGCATGGGCGGAAGTCGGGCATTCTCCGCCATTAAAGATGGCTTCCAATAATGCAGAGCTGATACATATACCACGTGGGCGTAAGTAGAATTCTTTCATAGAATGTTTATAGAGCCAAAATGGAAACGGCAGAGTGTTTCCTTTTTTATGTATTTACCTATTTATTCACCGTCCGCATTGAGAGGATGAAAACATACAAAAGTCCTTTTACACGTATTGAGACCTATTGAGTATATTAGCGAGCTCCATAATTTTATAGAACAATCGGGACTCGATGGTGGCGTTGTCAATATAATGACTGCCGTCTTTACTTTCCAGGCCTTTTCCTGCTATCAATTTTAATCTGGGTCAATCTGGAAAATGTAGTCAAAATAAAACATGCGCCTCAATGGGAATTTGAACATATGGCAATCGGACCAGCAGCAAAGCCTGCTGGCCATCTGGCTAACATAGTCGCGCTACCATAGTCGCGCTACCATAGTCGCGCTACCATAGTCGCGCTACCATAGCCGGGCTACCATAGTCGCGCTACCATAATCGCGCTACCATAGCAGGACTACCATAGTCGCGCTACCATAGTCGTAGTACCATAGTCGTGCTACCATAGTCGTGCTATCATAGTCGCACAACCATAATCGCGCTTCCATAGCCGGGCTACCATAGTCGCGCTACCATAATCGCGCTATCATAGTCGTGTTACCATAGTCGCGCCACCTTAGCGGGGCTACCATTGTCACGCTACCATAGTCGCGCTACCATAGCCTAGCTACCATAGTCGCGCTACCATAGCCGTGCTACCATAGTCTCGCTACCATAAGCCTTGCTACCATAGTCGCGCTACCATAGCCTAGCTACCATAGTCGCGCTACCATAGTCCGGCTATCATAGTCGCGCTACCATACGCCGTGCTACCATAGTCGCGCTACCATAGCCGGGCTACCATAGTCGTGCTACCATTATCACCCTGCCATAGGTCTAATGCATTTAGAGTGCAGGGGTATTACTCTTTCAACTAACGTTTCACCTTCAGTGACAAAGATGACAATCACCAACAGACTGTATTAGTCCACATATTTTTTTAAAACAGTTCACTACTTTATAACCTCATTAACCTTATTCGTAAATGTTTTTTTATTGAAATTATATTTGTGGAGCCAGACAGAAAAGTAAAGGATTCTTTTCCACGCCGTGTGGCGTATTGGGTATATATATGTGTGTGTGTGTGTGTGTGTGTGTGTGTGTGTGTGTGTGTGTGTGTGTGTGTGTGTGTGTGTACGTATTTACGTATGTATGTACGTATGCATGTATGTATGTATGTATGTAGGTTCGTATGTATGTGTGTGTGTGTGTGTGTGTGTGTGTGTGTGTGTGCAAGCCACATATTTATTCAGACCAATCGGCACTCGGTGTGTAAAGTGCTCTATATTACGCCGGTCGCCATCACTTTCCATAGCATTTCCTGGTACCCATTTTAAACAACCTGGTCGCCCTGGATACACAGGTTAATTAAAAGAACAATGACTACCTCCATGGTGATTCGAATAGTTAACAACCAGCCTGGCAGGCAGATGTGGTTTTAGAATGTATTTATACAACATATGTGGAGGAGCGGCTGGCCGAGTGGCTAGAACGCAGGACTCTCATTAGGGAGACCCAGGTTCGATCCCTCGGTAAGGTGTGGGATATTTTCTGTCGGGGGCAAATAGAAAATCCTAACCTGCACAGTTCGCGGCGACTGCACTAGCCAGGCGGCCATTATTACTCAGGGTCAAAGACCCCTCTGCCATACACCGCTATATACTATATTGGCAGTAAATGACAGTGACAGTATACAACATATAGTTTTAATATTCGCTCTCATAAATACAGATGATGTGTGGATAAAATACACACCTACTTAGCATACCTACCAACCGACTTACCTAGCTACCTACGAAAATAGCTAGCATCCTACCTAAGCAACCTATCTGGCCAATTATCTGTAAAATAAAATATACACTCACACAAACTGATTGGTAGGCAGTCATTACATTACATCGGATTACCTTCCATTCTCTTTTATTACACACAAACATGCAAGCAGCCTTCCAACCACAGAAAGACATACAGCCAAAGAGACCAAAAAAGACTAAGATCCACCCACCCACAGAAAGACAAACAGACACGAAGCCAAAGATATAGAAAGATAGAAAAAAGACTAAGGTCCACCCGCCCACAGACAGACAGACAGATAGACAGACAGAGAAAGCCAAAGAGATAGAAAACCGACTAATGTGCAGCCACCCACAGAAAGACAGACAAACGCACAACCAATGAGACAGAAAACAGACTAAGGCCCACCCACTCACAGAAAGAGAGACAGACATACAGCCAGCGAGATAGAAACAAGACTCAGGTGTGATGCAATCTTCACAAATCGGCCCAATCCTACCCAAAACCATACCAGACCAAGCAACATCGAAGACTTCTTGCTGGCCGTCACGTATTTGCCAAACACAAAGTCTAACCATCTCGCCATCTTCATGCCTATACTGTTTACACAACCCTACTTCGACAGATACGATTGAAGACTGTGTGGGCATGTGTCTTCATGTACCTCCTGGCTGGATATTGTTTATGTTATCTGTTTGTTTGCCCTTTATTTAGTCTCCGCTGGGTGTTCATAATCTTGGAAATGATCTACCACGTGGGCCGGTTGATGTCGGATATGGTGGGGATTATGGGTAAGCAAGGGCAAAATACTCCCGTCTTCTTGATTCCTGTACTAGAATCGGACGCCCTAACTACTTATCTTTACCACGTGGCCTATCGGCTAACATATAATGTAGATAAACTAAAATAAAAACAATGCTTACTGCATTGTAGTATTGCTGATGTTGTCGGGAGAGCTTTAGAAGGACTGAGGGTTAAAGGTCGCTTGGCCTAGAGCAGTAGCCACGTGGTGTACGGACTAAGATGTTCATTTCAATGTATTCCCTCCTCCCTGTGCTTTGGGTTGGAGTCTGTTGACAACGGAAAGAATCAAAGGAAAACCCGTAGATGAAACATTATCAATCTGGGTTTGAACTCAGCTAGCCTGCATGTGCTGCGCTGAAATATGCCACGGTTACATCTTAAATTAGTGAGAAGCGCAGGTTTATAATATAATTCCTGGTCATAACAAGTCGAGCGCTCGAACTGAGGTGCAGGTGATTTGGAAGCAGGCCGCTCTGGGCTGTTTCCGTCGGCCGTCCACCAATCCGAGGCAAACTTTTTTGGGGGTCTTTTTGCATATCCCTTACAGGACGTTGCAGTCAACATCAGCATTTATCAGCTGCTGTTGATGTACTAGGCAAGATTACGCTAAGTAGTTTGCCGTTGCTTTCTGAGCGACCGGCTTACATACCCCGCATGTTACCAACGCGGCAAGAGCCGCTACCGATTCTAGCGCATGTTACGTTACTCACGAGAATATACGGGATTTCGGAGAAAGACGTTAACTCCTAGGCCAGGGAGACCGGCTACTGAACTAAATTACCTAGTAAATCACAAACAGTCAATACATGCTGGGGTTGATTGCAACTTCCTGTAGTGCACAAGCAGCAAAGTTTTTTAAACATCCCATACAGGCGTCTTCTGCACAGGAGACGGCCTAGTGCCAGTCTTGCACACCGCACTGGTGTCTGAGGTTGTACAGGGGAAGGAGGGCACTGCAGCAGTCAGCGTAGATATGGTACTTTAATACTAGGTCGTAGGTCAGCATGGACGAATGGATAAGAATGCGTGTTCTTAAACATCCGGTGTGCTGATGCCGATGTAAGCGGTTCAACCCCTACACTGGTCAGTTGGACTAAAATGTTGACCTATCGTCCTTAACTTGGGGACGTTAATTACAAGTACCCCTGAAGTCGGAGTGTGTTTGCCTGATGGGGAGGGACACTTTTAATAGGGAAAGCTAATCCACACGCAAAATTCAGTCCATCACTACTATAAATAGTATGTATGGACTACGCTTGAGGTCAAAGCGAGCGAGCGCAAAAAAAAAAAAAAAATAATCGGGGGTAGCAATTTATGAAGGTCAGCCGGCAAGGCACATGATGATGATGAGTTAAACTTCAACGTTGACTTATCATTCAGAGAACAAGGGCAAACTACTGAAAGTAAAATTTACTAGAAAGTCATTCCGAGGTTGATCGCTACGTCTTGCAAAGTACGTGCAACATTTAATTATCTCCTCCACAAGTCGGGATGATATTTCAGGGCGGAAGTCAGTTGGGATGTTATGGCTTATTTCAATCAATCAATCAATCAATCAATCAATCAATCAATCAACCAATCAATCAATCAATCAATCAATCAATCAATCAGGTACCATCTCCACAATGAAGGTTGGCTTACTGTCTTTCTCTCATCCTGACTGCACATTCTGTCAGATTGCCCCATATGTATCGTTGTCTACCTCTTGCTCGCTTGCCTTTAACATTACTCTCAAGTATGGCTGTTATAAGAGTGTTTTGTCCTTTAACGTGGCCGAAATATTTCACTTGCCTCTTTTTTATTTCTGTCATCAACTCTCTTTTCGTCTTTTGTCCTTTAACGTGGCCGAAATATTTCACTTGCCTCTTTGTTATTTATTTCATCAACTCTCTTTTCATTCCCAGTGTTTCTAGAGCCTATGTATTTAAATGTTTTTGTTTCCATGAAATACAACATGTTAGTTAGTTAGTTAGTTAGTTATCAGTTGGGGTATCTTCGTTGCACTCCGGACATGTCCATAGGTGCTCAGATCCTCCCCCCAGCATATGCATCAGCGTCCGGTGGCTAATAGTGCCAGTTCTGTGTTGGTTGACGAGGCGCTTTGTTTTCCCGATGTACCTCTCGCGTCTGGATGTACCGATTCTTACTCCAAGGTCTTTCATCCTGGAGAGCGATGTGGAATCACTGGCGTCACAATCCTCTGTTCTCGCCATATCTTTAAGGGCGTTAATAACATCGGCACGGTCCATGGGCTGGTCATCTACAGGGGGTGCAGAGCCAGCCAATTTATCAGCTCGTTCATTTCCCTCGACTCCTGCATGTCCCGGGACGAAGATGAAGGTGACTTTGCGGACAACGGACTTCCGCAGCGACTCAGTCCACTGTCTACGTACAGATCCAGCTTCGACCTTCTGAATCATGCTCATTGAATCACTTAGTACACACACGTTGGTATAATGCTGTGATTCCAGCCATATGAAAGCCTGTGTAACTGCCATCACCTCCATCGTCATGCTGCTCGTGGTCATAGAGTGGGCACCACTGGATTCTTGAACGGTTCGGCCCGCTGAACGGACTGTAAATGCCCACGCACTTCTCTGCTGCTTTACAACAGATCCATCTGTATAGATGAGCACTTCGGGGCTATCTGAGTGATCATAGATGAGCGCGTTAACCTCTGCATTGACAGCGGCAGGGTTCTGCTCTCTGCACCGTCTGTCGAGTGTGATAATGCAGGAGAAGGTACACTTAAAAGCTGGAGGCACCGGCACCCATTCCTTGCCGGGGTTGATACTGGTAAGACTGCAGACCTGTCCGACGACATCTTCCGCCCGACCCATCCATGATTTGCCCCTCTTTAGCCTGTCACCCTTTTCTCTGAATACAGCGTCATGCAGAGGGTGCTGCTCATCTGCACTTATTTTTAAGTATGCACGAGCTCTCCAGATCTCCGAATACTCCATATTCTCTCCAGATCTCCAGAATACAACATATTCTTCTGTATATCCAAATCTCCAGGGCCCCAATTCGACTTTCTAATTGCTTGTTAAATGTCCAGGCTTCCTACAAAGCTGTAGAATAACCAAATTCATTTTTACTAATGCAAACCATTTTTTAAGCGACCACACCAGCATCCGGTTTATGAATACACTTTATGGGCCTTGTTGCCTGCTCGTGCGACCCTGAACTTAAGCAGTATGTATGAACAGGAAAATACCAATGCAACCCTACACGCCATTTCGGGGTCATAAAATGCGGAGTCATACATGGCCTTCCTGCCTGCCTGCCTCACACCTAGCAGTAATAAACGTATACGAGTAAAGATCCGTTTTTCATGCATTGAGACGTACCGTGTGTGTGTGTGTGTGTGTGTGTGTGTGTGTGTGTGTGCGTGCGCGCGTGTGTGTATGTGATTGTGTGTGTGTGTGGTTGGGGGAGGGGATGTACTGGCCCAATATTATTTTAGACTACTCAGCACTTAATAGCAGAAGTAGTCAACATCACGTCGACCGCCTTTACTTTCCAGTACATTTCCTGTTTAGCATTTTGTAGGCTGTGACGACCTGAGAGCAGAGGTATTTCTATTTTATATCCCAGGAACTTGACGCCGGCTCCGTGGCCGAGGTGTTAGCAGCTTTCTCCGTTAACCCCGAATACTCTCGTGGTTGACGTGAGCGCACGAGAATTAGAAGTAGTTCGAGTCGGGCCAGTGACTTATGAGAGTATGGAGCCGGTCTCTCAGAAAGTCGTGACGTGCTGATGAGCGTAATCTAGCCTAGGAATCAACACACAGCTGAAAGATGCTGGTGTTGACCGCAATATCCTGAAACAGGATGGAAACGCGGAAAAAAAAAATCCTCGGAACTTTAAGCCTGTGTAGTGATTGAACGCCGTATCATGCCATCAGCGCAACGGAAGCTGTTTACGATTTCGACCACGTCGACTGCGTTAGGAGATATTACAAATATATCCCCTGTATTTTTGTTTATTCGCATATCCTTTACAGGACATCGCTGTCAACATCAGCATTTTTCAGCTGATTGTTGATTTCTTGGCAAGATTACGCTCAGTAGTTTGTCATTGCTTTCTGAGCGACCGGCTCACATACCCCTAAGTTACCGACGCGGAGAGAACCGCTACCGATTCTCGCGCAACGTCACGTTACTTACGAGAGTATTCGATTTTATGGAGAAAGTCGTGTAACCTCTAGACCAGGGAGACCGGCATACCCCCCCCCCCATACAGATAATATATTCTATAACCATCCCTTTTCAGGTATGCAAAAAAAAAATCGTTTGCATGTATGTATAAACGTATATACGTGTGTGTGTACGTCAGTGTATACGTGTGTGTGTGTGTGTGTGTGTGTGTGTGTGCGTGTGTGCGTGCGTGCGTTCGTGCGTGTAAGTGTGTGTGTGTGTGTGTGTGTAACATAGAAAAGTAAAAATTATATACGCATTGCTGCGTATTAGTTAAATGTTGCTATCCCCACATCTGCATAGACCATGTGGCACTCGATTAATGATGTGCTCAATATCCCACCACCCACTTCTATGTCCCACGACTGTCCCTGGTACACATGGAACTCTACGTCGACCTGAGAAATCAAGTCTGTCAAGACTACATATGTTTGTCCAGTCTGATTTGGCCCGTCCTAAGAGGAAAAACAGTGATCCGTCCCCAATGATCGAGAGTATGGTGGTAGTCATTGGGTTCATTCTGTGCCTAGCTGGCACCCGTTTTTCTGACATTATGAGATTTCGGTATCTTCTCGTTCACTATTATCCTCCCTATTTTGTAAGCTTAAATACGTTTGTATTTCTGGGTACACCAACATAGAATTGTACCCATTGCGATATGTTTTTTTTTTTTTAGTAAGCTTGCTTGGGGTATGCCTCAGTTGTGGTAGCTTACCGCATTCGGACGCTTCTACAGATAGTGCGTCAGTACAGATGACTAAGCGAGCTGGTACGTATGTTATCATTAGGAGGCTGCGCTGATAAAGTCATGAGCTCGTCGGAATAGGTTTTGACATATGTGCTCGTTGTCCGCTAACAGAGGAAAGACTGGCCATCTATTCATCCGTGCATTCAGGCTATTCAGGGAGAATAATAGACTAACAGAGCATACAAAAGTTCAAGTAAATAAAGCTTATGTTGTTAGCACACTACTCTATAGGTCTGAATCCTGGACACTGTACTCAAGACAGGAAAGAAAGTTGAATTCCTTCCATATGAGATGTCTGAGACGTATCCTGGTCATATCATGGAAAGACCACATAACAAACAACCACGTGCCGTAAAGAGCAGATATTACCACAGTGCAATCCCTCCTCAAGCAGAGACGCCTCCGGTGGCTGGGCCACGTATCTCGAATGGAGGATGAACGTATTCCCAAAGATCTCCTATACGGATAACTAGCCACAGGAAAGAGGCCAACCGGAAGACCCAAATTGCGATATAGGGATGTGTGTAAACAAGATATGAAAACCCTTGGAATAGATCCAGACACGTGAGAAAGAGTTGCACCAGACAGATGCTCCTGGAGAAGAGATGTACGAAACGGACTGGTGCTCTTTGAGCGCAGTCTGATCCAACAATAGGCTGCACAGGCTCAAAACGCAGTCACTTACTGCGGGACCTGCCTCGTCTTACAGATGCGGAAATTAACAGAGATTGTCACTCTCACATCGAACTATGCAGTCACCAGCTGTCAGGTACCTCCTCAGCGGCACAACTCTATAGTCCTTCAGGACTGAAAGAGGCCTACTACAACTATTCAGGCCTACAAAATGTGATGATCCTAACACATCACGGACCCGTAGCAGGTTCCTGCTTCAGGAGGTTTTTATCGATTTATTAAATGGGACTTCCTGCTGAGGTCAGAGTTGACGTGATGAATCATACCTGCAGTATGCTCTATAAACATCAGCTGTATAGTTGGAGCAGAATGTTTCTGGAATATACGTTATCTTACAGTATTGATCTTGCACCTACATTGTAAACACTAGTTAGTGGTGAACCAAATGTGTGGGTATTTCTCTATGATTGTAGAGGATTGCATTCATGGATGTTGCTCAATGTAGCGTTTCGCTTTCAAATTTTATACTTATATCCATCTGCGAGAACACTGGAACATAGAATGTTGCTTGTTGTATCACTGGCATGTTCCTTTGGTACCTGAAATAGAGTGGGCCTTAAAAGTGTTGTCGTCATGGGCAGGTGAGATCTACTTACTTGATGTCCTTTTCCCGATGGACAAAGCTGATACGTTTTAGCCGCCCTAATGTCATGTCATCTATTCTTGCCTCCATTAAATGCATTGACATGCTGTTGAATATTTGGATCATAATTTGGGTGTCGTGTTTGTAGAAGTAACAGCGTACTTTTCACTGTTTCCGTAATCATCCTATGAGATGGATTATTCATTTTATTGCAACAGTGATTCCGACGTAGGGTTGCCAGATAGGTGAGCACCAAAAGGAGGACATAATAAGACAAAAAAGATGACAAAGGAGGCTATATTGAATGGTTCATTTGAATCGTTCCAGATTAAACCCACAATCAGTACAATTATATTACAATAGCTGCTAATAAGTGTATCTTACTCTTAGTGAATCGATCAAGAAACAATCATGTTAAAAAATAAATATACATTCAATTGACGCCTTTTTCAAAATGCTTAACATGATTTAAACAGGCTCTTGTATAATTATTACCTTATAATCTTTATTAATTACTCATAGCCGGTCTCTCTGGCTGTGGGGTACAACACTTTCTCTCTGTAATCCCGTTTATCACGCAGAGTCTCGTAGCGGAGCGAGAGCTGAGGCGGTTCGACCCCCGTTCGTGACTTGCGGGATACTGAGCCGGCCGCTCAGAAAGCAATGGCAAACTACTGAGCGTAATCTTGCCAAGAGATCAACATACAGCTGAAAGATGCTGGTGTTGACAGCTAAGTCCTGTAAAGGATATGCTAAAAAAAAATAAAATTACTCATAAGATAAAAAAATAACATAAAACGGAAAATATTAGGCAAAAAAGGAGGACAAGTCCTCTTTTTGTCGGACGTCTGGCAACCCTATTCCGACGACAGAGCAATATTAGCTCGTAAAGTAAAGGAAGTAGTAATTTTAACAGAACCACTATCTGTTCTTTAACTGATTCAGTGCCACACACAATGTTATGTTTGGACCAAACATGGTACTTAATTAAATGAATAAGTATTATAATGGTAATTTACATTCACTGAGCATTGATATTGCGATGACACTAGAATGGCGATATATCGACCTTCAATCCAAATGGGAGATGGCATTTGGCGATATGGTATCCTTTGACACTGAATCAGTAAACACTCAAATCAATATTGTTTGACACTGAATCATTTAAGTTCTCAAATCCAACAAGCACACAGAACAAAATGATCCACTATCCTAAATACTGAGGTGTACCAGGAAATGAAAGAGGTGACAAACTGGCCACAACAGACGCTGGAGCATAACAACCAGATAATCCATTTGAATATTCATCACAATAATTATGTGCCCTGCCAGCTGGCGTAGACGTTCATGTTTCTCCACAGATATCTGTCTGTGGTGTTCTGGATCAACTCTGTTGATGATATTCCTCTATGCCACCGTCTCAGTCCAGCATAATTACTCTTGGCCCGCCTCTGCCTCTTTTCCCTGTTGATCCCTTCTTATCACATGACCAAAGAAAGCCGCGTGTCTCTGTCTTATTGTTGTATATAATGTTATAATTTCATTAGTCTATTTCATACAATTGTCGTTAGTTACTAGTTACCCTGGCAGTCCAAAGAATTTGCAACATTCTTCTCAGGTACCACACCCCTGTTGCTTCTAAATTCTTCCTTATACGTTCATTTACGTTCCAAGATTTACTGTCATACTGCAAAACATATTATATATAACATTTTAGCACTATATTCCTTACATTCAATGATAGTACATTATTTTATAAGATATTTTTCATTTTCTGACTTGCAGCTTTTGCTTTGTCGGCAGAAGGAAATAAAAAACTCCCACCAAACACGGAAAAATCCGATTTCCGCCAGGCGGTAAAAACCCCAAAGTTTATTTACAGCATCAAATCATTTTTCCGTTTCATCAGCCCTTCGTATGCACTTTACCCTCTACCTTCCCCGCCCTATGTTCTACTTCTCACAGTTTCCCTCCTCGTCTCGACCCCTTCCAACTCCTCTCCTCTCCCCAATCCTTCCCTTCTATGTTATTTTCCCTTCACTCTCTTTCTCTTCTTTCCATCCTCTCCCTTTGCACTTTCAAGTCCTCCTATTCCTCAACAGCTTTGCCTGTTTTTCCTCCTCCTCCTCCTCCTCCTTCTCCTCCTTCTCCTCCTCCTCTAACCTATCAATCTCCCCCCCCCCCCCATTTCCCGTTATTCCATACCCTATAAATCTCCTCTATTGACGTCCCCATCCTCCATCCCCATCTCACCCCACCCCCACCCCCATCCCCCCTCGAATGTCTTTCCTTTCCAGATAATTCCCACATAAAAGCCTACAAATATCCAGTGCCCATGTTACTATTCTGGGTTTACCTCACAGCCGCGCTGACCCGTAAAAAACAGACCCCTCCCATTGTAAGGGATTGAACCCTGGGCGACGGCCTTGGCAGACAAGTGCACCTGGTTATCACGGCTTCCGTCGATGAGATTAAACAAACAATGGATCGTGTTTCTCCGTATTGAGATATAATGGGTATATGGTGCTAGCCCTCTATTTTTGTAAGGACCCAAATCGGCACTAAATCAGTGATGTGGTCAATGTCAATCTTCACCTTTTAGACATAGTTTTAAACATCCACATCACTGGGGATTCGAACATATGCCCATCGGGCCTGCGAGCAAGCACACTACCACGGCTCCCATCATTGCGAGCAGCTGAACATGGACATTTGGTTGGAGTCTGCCGACAATGGAACATCCAAAACCTGCAGTGTCGGCAAACAATGGAACATCCAAAACCTGCACTGTCGGCAAACAATGGAACATCCAGAACATGCAGTGTCGGCAAACAATGGAACATCCAGAACCTGCAGTGTCGGCAAACAATGGAGCATCCAAAACCTGCAGTATCTGCCAACAATGGAATATCCAAAACCTGCAGTGTCTGCCAACAATGGAACATCCAAAACCTGCATTTGTCTGCTAACAATGGAACATCCAAAACCTGCATTTGTCTGCCAACAATGGAACATCCAAATCCCGCAGTGTAGTCTCAGCCAACCCAGGGCTAATCCCAGTCAGTCCGTATGTTAAACAAAAATAAAGGACACTTTTACCCATCTCAGGGTGCAATGGGTACGTGGTACTACACCCATATTTACAGAGACCAGTCGGCCCGATGGATGTTGTAGACAGTATCACGTCGGCCGCCTTAACATCGCAGGACCTTTCCTGGTACCAAGTTTAGGCTGGGTAAACCCAGGATGCCAGGTTAATGTGAATTCCGTGTGACCTGTGCCGAATTATGATCTGTTTACATTGTAAAATATCTATCAGCAGATGCAATGTTCCAGTACCGATACTGCACACCCAGCTGATTTCTGAACTTGGAGATTGCAAGGACAGCTCTGCAACAGAATCCGCAGTGGAGAAGAGGCTTTGTTACTGGATCTGGAGTAGCGCCTACACTTATCTCACTCCGGTAGACGCCAGCACTCTTCAGATCTCAGAGGACTCCAATGCCAAAGCATCAAACTTCAGAGTTAAACCTCAGTCTCTAAGAGGATTCACTAGTCGAAAATATTTCATTCACACCCCGCCCACTCCATTTAAACCAACAGCTATTCACCGATGCCAGTTTAAGAACCTCTGAACTAGATGATCTGCCATTATGGCATGTTCTTGACTTGAATGACATCTAACGACACAGGACAAATATGACAATACCCTAGCGGCCCATCTCATGATGATGCTGGGTCAGGCGAAACCATAAAGATAACGCTTCTAGTCATGATATAACCATATAATAACGCCGCCAGTTATCTTTCCGGCGAGGAAACACCATTCAGAAATGATCTACACCATCAGAGGCAGCTCTCACAAACACGGTCTGAGATCAATATCAATGATGAACTAGCTGTCCTTCATCGGGTGGGTGGCTGTTTGCTCTATGCCGCATGTATCTATCAACCCGTGTTAGATCTTCCCCGTGCTCTTTATATGTTTTCGTCATAACACTCCCGTCCTACACCTATCTGTTTATCTCCGTGCGTCTTTTTGTCTCTACCAGACAAGTGATTCCACAGGTACATCCATCACAATAATATCCCAGTCAAGGTATGTGTCGTGTCGGTAAAAAACAGGCGTCAAAATGTCCAAGTTGTAGTCATAAAATTGGAATAACTTGCCCTGGTTTAGATTCGCTTAACGATGATCCTCACAGATTAGGTATCCATAAAACTTGTTCAAGCGTAACGGAGTAGCGGTTCTTGAATGAAACTGAAGGTAAGTGGAGTCGTTAGGGCGGTCTCTACGGCGTGATCATTGATAATTATGGATCGCGCATTCACCTATTTAGGAACTGCGGTAGCGCTAAGGCTAGAGCGCTTGCCTGTCGGCCTGGTGGTCATGTGTTCAAATCTCTATCGAGGTATGAATAAAATATAATACATGATCTGAACTTCCTGGTCGACTCAGCCTAAATTGGGTACCAGGAAATTATTGGGGAAGTTGGAGGCGACCGGTTTGAGACGGATCACATCGCTAATTTAGTGCTGATTTGTCTTTACAATTATGTGTTCAGTTGAACTCCCTACCTCGGCATCAACGCACACGGATGTTTAAGAACGATCGCTTTTATCCATTCGGACATGCTAACTCCAAGGTGTCATGATGAATCATGACCAGCTGAAATCCTAAGGTCCCGCATCACAGATCTGGTGTCCACGTACCAGTCTCACACTCTGCTGGTTTCAGAGCCTGCGGAAGGGAAGAAGAACTCTGTGAAACCGTCGCCACGGTTATGGAACTTTGAAGCCTGGTAGGAAGAAAATGTTTAACACCAACTTCATTCCAAAAGCTCTGAACTAGATGATCTGCCATTAAGGCATGTTCTTGACTTGAATGACATCTAACGTGACAAATGTCATGGCAGGGCAGACCAGGCCCTAAGCCTTGGTTGGCGGCTGGTCTAGGATCGAAACTCCGACAGGCGGACAATTAGAGCATTGCTTTGCTGATCCGGCAGCTTCTGCAGCTTGTCTTGTTCCAGATGTATTGGTGTTACCTTTCCTCTGGAGTGAACTAGGCAGGCCGAGAGAGGGATCATGCTGCATGAGCAACACATGATCTCTATATTTTAGCCCAGGCTTTGTGCTATGGAGAGGCAATAACTCCATCCCTTACAAACTATCGTCTGTCAAGACGGCAAGGTGCCAATGACATTCCAAAAGACAGTAGCCCTTTACCGTGCACTGGGGATTTGAAGTTCACCGTGTTGCGTTTAATTGTTAAAACACATTCTTACTAATGATTAACAGTCACCCAACCACAAACTGCTGGAGTCGCGGTAGTCGCGGTAGCACAGTAGCAATAAACTCGCCTGCCGACCTAGTGATCACGGGTTCGATCCGATCGGGGATTATAATTTGTAAAATGACTGAAGTTTCCAAGTAAACCCAGCCTAAAATGTGTACCAAGAAATATCTTAAGAGAAAACGTGATTGGCATGATCTTGATCACATCACCCATCGAGTTCCTATTTGTCTATACAAAATTAAGGGTCTAGAACGCTATGCCAAATAGGCCTTAAGGTGTAAAAAGGGGTCTTTAGTTAACTGCCAACCATACTAGAAATATCTGCCACAGGCTGACACATCAGACAGACATAGACATCTGCATAGTGTTGCGAAGTTCTGTCATTCTGTCTGTCATTTACTGCCAATATAGTACCTTGCGGTGTATGGTGGGAAGGGGGGGGGGGGGCCTTTGAGCCTGAGGAATTAAGGCCGCCTGGCTAGTGCTGTCGCCGCGAACTGTGCAGGTTAGGATTTTCTTTTTGCCCCCGACACAGAACAAAATCCCACACCTTACCGAGGATTCGAACCCGGGTCACCCGAAGGAGAATCCGGCACTCTAGCCACTCGGCCAGCCGCTCCTCTAAGTTGCGAAGTTCACAAGACTTATTTCCTTTCCATGAAAGATTTGAAAACCCCATGACGTGAGAAACTGATTTAATATGTTCTCGGCCGCTGAACAAATTGTTCCAAGGAAATTGAAAATTAAAAGAAAAAGGGGAAAGGGGGGAGGGGAGTGAAACAAGAATGACGCATTGGCCGACAGAAAAACGCAGCCATTTGTGTTCATAGATTAATCCTGTTAGAGAAATCTGCACAGGAATTATTTATAGGTCCTTACGGACGGAGGGAATCATGGCCCGGAACGCCCACAGCTTGGACGAATAGCGCTCAGTGATATATTTACATCGTTAGAAACAATCTTTGGCATTATTTCAAATGTGGCTAAGAATGGCATGGATTAGTAGCGGAATGTCCGCCTCCAACAGATAGGCTGCGAAATACGAGGTGGATTTTCATGTATTGATTAGCATGGTTAGCTCGCGTAGCAGCTAAGAAGCTGAGATTTAAGGATATGCTTCTTCTCAGTCCATGCCGTGTTTTATTGGTGATCATGTCTGTCCAGTCTTCTATCTCGTGTGCTGCCAATCATTTTTGATACTGATGTCCCTCTACGCCATGATGTCAAAACAGCAGCGGGCGATTTGGCAGCAGACCGCCTTGTATTAGTTTTTATACACTGGTATGTGTGCCTGTGGTTCAGAAAGCAATGGCAAACTACTGAACATAAACTTGCTAAGAAATCACAAACAGCCAACAATTGCTAGGACTGACTGCGACGTTCTGTAAAGTATGTGCAACTAACTTAACTACAGCATCTAAGACAAGCACAGGAGCGCAGCATGTAAGACAAGCACACGGAGCACAGCATCTAAGACAAGCACACGGAGCGCATCATCAGAGACAAGCACACGGAGCGCAGCATCTGAGACAAGCACACAAAGCACAGCATTTAAGACAAGCACAATGAAATACAGCATCTAGTAACAAACACGAGAATTTAGGTCCGCAAGAACATGTTTCAAGGCTATGTCAGTCAAGGCAACAAGGACAACGCTAAGGTTCATTCACTTAAAGACACACCCTTGAGCAAACCTGTTCCCTGGAAGGCGCTGACCGGCGTGCCAGACACTCAGTATAAGACAAACAGGAATGTCACGACACAGGAACCTACTATGGGTCTGTAATGTAAAATAGGGCCATCATATTGTGTAGGTCTGTGATGTGATCTGGCCGTCATATTGTGTTGGTCTGTGATGTGATAGGGCCATCATATTGTGTAGGTCTGTGATGTGATCTGGCCGTCATATTGTGTAGGGCTGTGATGTGGTAGGGCCATCATATTGTGTAGGTCTGTGATGTGGTAGGGCCATCATATTGTGTAGGGCTGTGATGTGGTAGGGCCATCATATTGTGTAGGGCTGTGATGTGGTAGGGCCATCATATTGTGTAGGTCTGTGATGTGATCTGGCCATCATATTGTGTAGGGCTGTGATGTGGTAGGGCCATCATATTGTGTAGGCCTGTGTCGTGATAGGGCCATCATATTGTGAAGGTCTGTGATGTGATCTGGCCATCATATTGTGAAGGTCTGTGATGTCATATGGCCATCATATTGTGAAGGTCTGTGATGTGATCTGGCCATCATATTGTGAAGGTCTGCGATGTCATATGGCCATAATATTGTGAAGGTCTGTGATGTCATATGGCCATCATAATGTGAAGATGTAAGGTGTGATATAGCCATCATATTGTGTAGGCCTGTGTCGTTATAGGGCCATCATACTGTGAAGGTCTGTGATGTGATCTGGCCATCATATTGTGAAGGTCTGTGATGTCATATGGCCATCATATTGTGAAGGTCTGTGATGTCATATGGCCATCATAATGTGAAGATGTAAGGTGTGATATGGCCATCATATTGCGTAGGTGTGTGATGTGATAGGGCCATCATATTGTGTAGGTCTGTGATGTGATAGGGCCATCATATTGTGTAGGTCTGTGATGTGATATAGCCATCATATTGTGTAGGCCTGTATCGTGATAGGGCCATCATATTGTGTAGGTCTGTGATGTGATATAGCCATCATATTGTGCAGGTCTGTGATGTGATCTGGCCATCATATTGTGTAGGTCTGTGATGTGATATAGCCATCATATTGCGTAGGCCTGTGTCATGATAGGGCCATCATATTGTGTAGGTCTGTGATGTGATATAGCCATCAGATTGTGCAGGTCTGTGATGTGATCTGGCCATCATATTGTGAAGGTCTGTGGTGTCATATGGCCATCATAATGTGAAGATGTAAGGTGTGATATGGCCATCATATTGTGTAGGGCTGTGATGTGGTAGGGCCATCATATTGTGTAGGTCTGTGATGTGATCTGGCCATCATATTGTGTAGGGCTGTGATGTGGTAGGGCCATCATATTGTGTAGGGCTGTGATGTGATATAGCCATCATATTGTGTAGGCCTGTGTCGTGATAGGGCCATCATATTGTGTAGGTCTGTGATGTGATATAGCCATCATATTGTGCAGGTCTGTGATGTGATCTGGCCATCATATTGTGTAGGTCTGTGATGTGATATAGCCATCATATTGTGTAGGCCTGTGTCGCGATATGGCCATCATATTGTGTAGGTCTGTGATGTGATATAGCCATCATATTGTGTAGGCCTGTGTCGTGATAGGGCCATCATATTGTATAGGTCTGTGATGTGATATAGCCATCATATTGTCCAGGTCTGTGATGTGATCTGGCCATCATATTGTGAAGGTCTGTGATGTCATATGGTCATCATAATGTGAAGATGTAAGGTGTGATATGGCCATCATTTTGTGTAGGGCTGTGATGTGGTAGGGCCATCATATTGTGTAGGTCTGTGATGTGATCTGGCCATCATATTGTGTAGGGCTGTGATGTGGTAGGGCCATCAAATTGTGTAGGGCTGTGATGTGATCGGGCCATCATATTGTGTAGGTCTGTGATGTGATATAGCCATCATATTGTGTAGGTCTGTGATGTGATAGGGCCATCATATTGTGTAGGGCTGTGATGTGATCTGGCCATCATATTGTGTAGGTCTGTGATGTGATAGGGCCATCATATTGTGTAGGTCTGTGATGTGCTATAGCCATTATATTGTGTAGGTCTGTGATGTGATAGGACCGTCATATTGTGTAGGCATGTGTCCCGATATGGCCATCATATTGTGCAGGTCTGTGATGTGATATAGCCAACATATTTTGTAGGGCTGTGATGTGATATAGCCATCATATTGTGTAGGCCTGTGTCGTGATAGGGCCATCATATTGTGCAGGTCTGTGATGTGATCTGGCCATCATATTGTGAAGGTCTGTGATGTCATATGGCCATCATAATGTGAAGATGTAAGGTGTGATATGGCCATCATATTGCGTAGGTCTGTGAGGTCATATGGCCATCAAATTGTGTAGGTCTGAATGACCACATACCAGGTTGGCCAGTCGTTTCCTCTGTTAGCGAACGACAACCGTCTCATGACGTTACTCGTGTAGACCCCTACTAACCACACTAACGCGCCCGCCCCACACTCAGTATAAACCAAACTATAAAAACCGCAGAACACAAGCTAAGGAGACATTGTTATTTTCCCGCAGACAAGCTGTCTGTCTGTCTGTCTGTCTGTCTGTCCATCTGCCTGTCTTTCCGTCAGTCTGTCTTTTCGTATTTCTGTCTGTCTGCTAGTCTGACTCTATCTTTCTCCCTCCCTCCCCCTCTCTCTCTCTCTCTCTCTCTCTCTCTCTCTCTCTCTCTCTCTCTCTCTGTATCAGGTGTGACAACGTGAACCATTTGTTGAAAGAGAGACAGAGGAAGACAGCGAAAGAAAATTCTTGACATCTTGTGTCAGGGCACGGGAGGATGTCTGCACACGAATTATTACATGCCGTTTGAGATCGCAAGATGTGCAGAAGCATGGTTGCCCACGCCAGCAGAATTATGGTTGCCCACGCCAGTCGCCTTAGCGCCTGATGATGATGCAGAAGTGAAGTTCCAGCACCAGTCTTATACACTCTAATGGCTTCAGAGCTTGGAGAGGGGATATGGCCCCAGTACAGTAGTACAGTTCCCGGGAAGATTATACTTTACTACCAGGGCTGTCTGATTGCCTCCTCTCTCTCTCTCTCTCTCTCTCTCTCTCTCTCTCTCTCTCTCTCTCTCTCTCTGTATGTGCGAGTGAGAGATAGATAGATGGACAGACAGACAGACAGACAGACAGACAGACAGACAGACGGACGGACGGACGGACGGACGAAAAGACAGACAGACAGAGAGCGAGCGAGAGCGAGAGAGAGAGAGAGAGAGAGAGAGAGAGAGAGAGAGAGAGAGAGAGAGAGAGAGAGAGAGAAAGAGATCCCCCAAGAAACACACACAATTGGAAATAAACTGAATTTGAAGATCGTGGTAATGGAGATTCAAACATTTATGTGTATTTCATTGCACGGCCAACAAGGAAAGACCACACAACTTAAAATCAAACTACATATAAAACTGCATTTTAGCAAACAGAGAACACCTTATGCAATCAATCCTTGTCACTGGAGGTTGGTAAAAATAATGCTTGCATGTTACATAGAACCATTTTAACACAGGGATGTGAATCTTGTGCAGCCAGCGAACATGCAAAATAATCGCTTAACGCCTCAAAGATGTGGTTTTACAGAAGATTGCTGAAAATTCCTTGGGCATCCAAAATGAGTAATCTAAATGAAGTTAATGAGGTTAAAATACAAAGACATCCATGTGTTACTGGGGCGCTTAGGGGAGCAAAGAATAGTAAAATTGTAACTTACCAAGCATTTCGTAAGGGACGACTAATGAGGTTGAGTTATTCCATTGGGTATTTGACTTTAGTTGCGAAATACAATAAACCATGAACAAGTCTAAACATTAAAATATAAAGCTCAGTAAGTAAAGAAGAAAACAGGCTCTTCAAGAGGTTTATGAAGCGATGTGTTGAAAGCAGCGAAAAATTCGAACCGTCGACTTAATTCTTTTAGGAAGAAAAAAATCTCCAAATCTGGTACCTGGGTATGCTAGAATCATGTGCGAAGTAGAACAGAAAGAACAGTCGGTAGAAGTCATGACAGATGAGACTAGCATTTTGGGATTATGCGAAACAAGGTCTAACGGCACTGACAAAACGCTTCTAAGCACTGGTGAAACACTGCTGTTATTCGGGCATACAGATGAAAATACCCAACCCTTCCAATAATCCAGCGAATGAGTGGCCCTAATGCTATTTAGAAAGGCAGAGAAAGCAATTTTATAGGGTTGTGAGTAGTGAGTGTTTGAATAATATGAATATTTATAAACAACAATAAATTAAACATTGACGTAATCCAGTATTGCACGCAAACAAATGAAAACGATAAGGAGGAATTTTACATGAAACTTCAGACTACTGTAGGTAAGCGAAGATAGAACAATATACAATGCCTTTTGGTGACCAGCCGGTCTCCCTGGCCTAGGGGTTAGCGACTTTCTCCGTAATCACGTATATCCACGTGAGGAATGTAACTTGCGCAAGAATCGGTAGCGGTTCTCGCCGCGTTGGTAACTTACAGGGTATGTGAGCCAGCCGCTCAGAAAGCAATTGCAAACTACTGAGCGTAAACTTGCCAAGAAATCAACAATCAGCTGAAAGATGCTGGCGTTGACAGCGATGTCCTGTAAAGGATATAAAGGATATGCGGGAAGAAAAAAAAATTGGTGACCTAAATGCCAAGATAGGATATGATAGCACGGGGCATGAAAAGGTCGTGTGGAAGGAAGGAAGGAATAATGAACTGAAAATTGATAATTATTCATCAACTTGTACACTGTGAATCAATATGTCATAGGTGGAAGTGTTTCTCTGTGTCAAACAATACATAAAGTAACGTGGATATCACTAGACCAGAATACAGAACATCAAATCGGCCAAATCTGTATTATTATTAAGAACTCGAGATCATTTTTATGTAGCGTAGAATGTTTAGATTTAGATCTTCATCTGCTGATAAATCTCGGAGACAAAGAATGTTGAGTATGGTTTATGGCCAGTCTCTGTAGCGTGGTCTTCGAGGGGAGAGAGAGAACTCCGCGTATAATACAAAACACACCTAGACAGACCCTATCGGACAGTCTACCCACAGAAGGAATAGCCGGTGAAATTGGCTCGTTATATACCAGGTAGGTATGAATACCGGTTCCTGAAGAAAGTCAACTATCCTTACAGTGGTGCATTACTGGAAGGTAAGATTTAACGCTGTGTAAAAGATTCAAAACAGTCGGTCTAGTTATCCAGGCCACAGTTCTTGCAAAAATTATAGAACATTCTAAGTGCTCTGTCATACAACAAGAGAACAGAGACACATATATATGAACATCTGTCCCCCTTTAACTCTTTATAAAATCAATTAATCTACTGATTGAAAAAGTCTAATTTGTTTATGTAAAATCTAGAATAAAAATATAACTTTAATTAATCTTTAATCTCCTCTTCAAAAATGAAGTGAACATAACATGCATAACTCTTCCTAACTTTAATCCAATTCATCGCACAAGTCATTCTTCATCTACTCTCAACCCAACTGGATGAAATGAATGGTCATCATCATTCTTGATGGACAACAAACAACAACAACAACAACAACAACAACAACAACAACAACAACAACAATATTGACAGTAAGACGATGTGTGACTGGAGACACACACTGTCCTTTACTCATATGAGAGTCCAGTAATAACTGGCACACATGTTGGCCGAATTCAGCTGTGTATCGAGCAGGGAACTTCGTACAATACTTGACTTATGAATGAATGCTCCTAGAGACGACAGCCTTCTTCATTCACCGACTGGCTTACATTCACTCATCTGTCTGGTGCGAGTGTTTGCCAGGTGTTTATTTTAGTGTTGTATGATGGTGCTGGCCTCTGGTTACCTACAAAAACTGAAAATATATAGAAACCTTACGTAAGTTTCTGATTCAGCGACATTCCCTTGCTACCCACTAGCATTATCTAAGGCGTTCATAAGTGTGGATCCTCATGATAGACTCTTGGCTATGTGAGGAAAAAGAAGTATGTTCTCTGGTTAGCTAGAGTTTGGATTATGGTCTAGGAAAATGCTCTATGGTTCCTAAAGGTTGTCTTTCAAGTGTTCTGGTAAAATGTCTACCTGTCAGGGGGAATTTATAACGCTGTGAGTGGATATCCTAAATAAATCAAACCCAACTAACTCGCTTCCTTGTTGGTTAACACAATAATCAAGATTGGCAATACTCATAGTCTTTTTAAAATCTATCTTGATTTTCCTCTCCTATGTACTATATTTAAATTATATACATCAATAGGAAAGTAGACTGGGTTTAGATCCTGCCAAGAAGCAAATAATCCTTTACTTCATAGATTTAAAGTTTGTAATAAACCAAGAATGAGAAACAGTCTTAATCTGACAATCAATGTGAATAAAAAGCACTCGTGTCGAGTACTGAAATCCTAACAATCAGAGGAATCATACTATGAATGAAATTGTACCAACTACTGAGATCCCGATGGTTACTATAAGTTCCGTGAGCAATGCACTCAAGTGAAATTCTAACGATCATGAAATCGCTACACTCAAAGAATTCAAGCAACAAACTTATGTCTAAAAAACCTTAAAACCACTTTGATTTTGAATCTTCACAAAAATATCTGTACATAAATCGTTTGTTCACACTCTATGTTAAACCTAACACGCATTCCGCCATAACTTGACGATACTTGTCGCACATGTGGCTTGAAAGTAATCGTGTTGAAGAATTTAAATATTTCTACCCCTTGGGTAATTAATCCTAACTTACTTTATAAAATACGATACGCTACCAACAGGCATGGGCTAGAAGCAATCGTATTGAATCAATGAATTCCAACTCGTGGACAGTAATTCTACCACATGTTTTAAATGTAACTGATCGATGCTATCAAGCATGGCTTGAAGTAATCGCATTGATAAATTTAATTAATTCCACCTCGTGGACAAATAATTCTAGCATACAGTATGTTATCCCTATACGCTACTAGCACACAAGCAGGCTTGAGTTAGTCGTATAGAAACCTAAATTTAATCCACCTCGTTGTCAATTGCCCAACCACTCGTGAGGTATTCTCCAATGGCCCTAGGGTAATTTTCCGCTGTAACCAGAGCCTCAGAGACCACCTTGTGCATAGTCGCCTCCCCACGGTTACTTCATCTGTGGGCACATTCGAATGCCATCGTAGGAACTGTCTGACATGCCCATACGTTGTTCAGACACCGGAGATTGCATTTCCCCTAGGCACTTTCACCTTGAAAGATTCTTTCACTTGTACATCCCGCAATCTCATATATGTCATCATCTGCAAACGATGTGACATGAAATACATTGGCCAAATTGGCAGACGTCTTGCTGACCGTTTTAGAGAACACCTCAGAGACATCAATCAGGGCGCTGACAAACCGGTCCCCAACCAATTTCAATTCCTCCAACCATAATGGAGTCGACGATGTATGTGTCACCGCATTAAAACCCTGCTACCCCAACAGCTCCGTTAGGCTCAAAATTGAATGCCAGATAATCAACAATCTGGGATGCATCCATCCAGCAGGTATCAATACTGTTGTGGACGCTGCGGTATAACTGTGCCATCTTCCCCGTCGCGTAATGTTGACTATTTTGATAGACAAGGATCAGAAATAGCAACCAATAGACTTTCAGAATTCCGAAAGACTAATCACTGTCGAAGAAGAGGCCGAAATGGCTCGAACTAGGAAGTATGATTCGGAACTGTCCCAGGAATGACCAGGTCTTCAGACAGTGTTCAGGCACAGATAGGTAAAGCGAACAACCATACTAGGAATAATTCTAGACAGTAGGCTTAAGGAATCTGGCGACGAATGCCTGCAAAAATTAAAGAGCCCCCTTTAACTGATCCGTTCTCACAACACGGAGAAAGAGTACAAATATAAAGTTACAACTTGCATTCCTTCTCTCTCTCAGTATCCTAATATTAAATTAGAGTATAACAGCAACAGACTAAGTATGCTTCTGGTATCACATATAACTATTAATTTATTGAAAACTGTGTGGCATGTAAAAGTCTGTTGCCCTAGTGTGTAGGCAATCAAATCCTAGACTAAGTTGGCAGGCTAAAGGTGTCAGCCGAGGTGGTCGGTCACTTAGCTCAAGACTTGGGCCAGGCTTGTCAACTCGGGTGAAGTTCCAGTTCAGGTTGCGGATTCACTCTCCGGCAATAGACATGATGCTCACGACTGGTAAGTATGCGTTGCTGCAGGTTGCTGGCTCATGGTACCACCAATGAAGGTGCAGAACTTCTGGAAGTTAATCAGAGAGAACGGAACCGGTGAATGCTTGTCCTACACGCAGGATACACTCATTGCACACCTCACTCCGAGTCTCATATTCAGACACGACTAGCATCACAAAACTCTACCTCTGTCACAGACACATCACTAGCGATATGACAACACAATGACAAATGGCTAACGTGTACAACTGCTATTTTCCTTAGCCACATATTATCAATCTCATCAGACTCAGATGCACCTGTATTCCAGTCTACAGACACTGACACATCCATGTATATTTCTAAGTCTGATCACACTCTACAACATCCTTACTATGATGCGTTCACATATATTATAAATCACACCACTTACATTTAACACAATGAAGTGTACACAATGAGTATGAATCCCACAGATTACATTTAACTATGAAGCACGAACATCGATTATAAATGACACAGATTATATTTACTCGACAACGTATCACCATAGATTATGAATCACAGATTACATTCACGTGACGAAGTATGAACATAGATTATTAATCACAGATTCCCTTCATTCGAAGTACACCACAGATTACGAATCATACAGAGTACATTCAATCGACGAAGGAACACCATAGATTGTGAAGCGAACAAATTACATTCACTTGAAGTACGAACATATATTACGAATCACACAGATTCTATCTCAGCACATGAAGCAGTATTGTAAATTATAATTCTGATTCACTCCCGACACACACAAATAAATTCTACAGGAGGTTGAAGTATTAACCTAGATGTAGAGGGTAGGCAGTGAAGGACTGCGTTGAAGCAAGGATACTGATGTTAATGGAAGGCCTGTCCCACGCTGTCATGAGGTGACCTCTGACAAGCGTGGTCTCTAGTAGACTATGTGAAAGAATTATTTCACACAATTAATTAATCATTATTTCCTATCACCATTTATTCCTCCGAATTACCCATCTCTATAATTATATTCTTCACTGGTGATATATTATTCTAATATATATTATATTAGTCCCTAGTTAAATATCAAGCTTCATTGTCTGACCATTCTTCGATAGTCCAGTGCCCGCCTGTTAGATTTCGCCATTTTGTGTGTCGTTGTGCCCCTCATTATTCCTTCCTCTATTTTGGTCTTAGTATAAGCGGCGTCTCCATTATTTATATATTTATTCCGGCTGTAGGTTACGATCCCTGTTCTCTAACATTAGTTATCGCTTAGTTCACCCTGAATCTACACTACAAATCTTCTTCTTCTTCTTCTTCTTCTTCTTCTTCTTCTTCTTCTTCTTCTTCTTCTTCTTCTTCTTCTTCTTCTTCTTCTTCTTCTTCTTCTTCTTCTTCTTCTTCTTCTTCAGCGTTCCGAGCCATTGAGGTTCTTTGCTGCAAATACAATCCGTCTCCATTCGTCTCTCTGGTGGACCTTCTCTTGCCAGTCGTTGATTCCAAGTGTTTGTAGGTCTGTACATGTATTATCTCTCCACCGCCTTCTTGGTCTACCTCGGGGTCTACGGTCATTTATTTCCTGAGTGTAAGCGAGTTTTGTTTCCCTATTATCTTCCATTCTTTCTATATGCCCCAGCCATTGTAGTCTATTAGCCTTCATGATACCAGTGATTAGCGGGGACTTAAACAGATCATAAATGTCTTTGTTACTTCTTCTTTTCCACTCTCCACTTTGTGTATCCCTAATTGGTCCAAAGATGCGTCTTAAAATTTTGTTCTCAAAGGTTTGTAACAAGGCTTCGTCTCCTTTCGTTGTACTCCAGGTTTCAGAGCCATACAGCACAACTGGTCTGATCAGTGTTTTGTATATTGTGATTTTGGTGTTACGAGATAGCGCCTTTGATTTTAGTAGATGTTGTAGTGCATAGTATATCTTATTTCCAGAGTTGATTCTAGTTTGTATTTCTTCCCTTATGATGTTGGAGCAGTTGAAGATTGTACCCAGGTATTTGTATGTTTCCGTTCTTTTAATGGTCATATTATCTATTTGTATGTGGCCAGAGTTTCTAGCCATTCCGTCTCTTGAAATTATCATATATTCTGTCTTATCTTGGTTGATAACCAGCCCCATCTGTTGGGCTTTTTCCTTTAAGTGAGTCAATATTTCCAATGTCTTTTGTTCACTTTGCCCTATAATATCTATATCATCTGCATAACCAAGCAGCTTGGATGTTCCTCCAATATCACATTCCTCCTTTACCTTCCTTACAACTTTCTCTAGAGCAAATACTACAAATACCGGTAAATATATACATGTAGATTTGTACTAATTAATTAAAGCAACGTACCTTCCAAATTGGGGTAATTAAACCTCTCCACGGGGGAACAGTGCCACTAGCAGTGTAAATATTACTTTTGGGTATCAATTTGGCTCGCAATTTGTTTTTCCCAAATATAGGCTAACTAGAGCCTGGATTCTTTTGTTGCAAGGTGTCTTTTTAAAGCTAGTATCGGCTCCTGTGTCCTCACCGCTTCGGGTCAGCCAACCAAATGGACGATCTGCCGGCTGACGACAACTGGCCAGGCAGATTCTCGTGTTGCCACCAGGTTCGCAGGCTAAAACTGAATATGTTATTCAGCCAAGCTTGCGCTGGGGCAGAAGGCATGCACAACTAATAGTTCTATAATATACTGTATAATATATTGTTTAAAAACCCTAGAATATTCACTAGGTTTATAGGAGATTAAACTCTCGCCAATAATACAGGCATATCTATAGATATCTACAAACATGGGAAAATAGGGAAAAGATAGTTTTTCTATATATATGTATAATGAAAAATACGATCTGCAATGTAATTTAAGCAAAACTAAAGGGGGAGACTGTCTATTACGCCACATTCCCCAATTGTTTACACTGTCTATTACTATGCTGTCCCCTCCCCTCCCCTATATTTATACCTAACTGTCCCCACACCCCTATATTTTCATAGCAGACTGTTCGCATATTTTTGGCTTCTTAAATCCTATCTGGCAACCCACTTTTAACTCTGCAGCCAACGAGCGCCTTCGCAGCTGGCAAAGCCACCTTTTCTGCCCCACATGACATCGGATTAGTTGTGTTTTTTTTTCTTCTTTGTTTGCTGTATTTCGTTGTGTTAGCTATCTGTGGTGTCCTGTCCTTGACAAAGATTCTGAGAATCGAAACGTCGGCCGTCCTGTGTGTCGTATTGTACGCGTTTGTGTGTATTTTATTTTATTTTATTTTATTTTTCATTTTATATATTTATTGAGTGCTTCTGATTTCGGATTTTCACCTGTATTTCGCGATACGATGGATCTCCTTGTAAGGTATGTGCAACATGTTGATGTTTAGTACGTTTCTTCTCGCAGGAGCTTAATATACCTATTTTTTTTCCACTTCATATTGTTTAATCCTGCTGCAGCCGCTGCTTTTTCTTTCTATTCCATAAGCTATGATTGGTTGACCTCTGACCATGTCCCTGCTACCGCTAGATGCTTACAGGGTGGTCGTAACTAGGTTAACACATTTCTGGCTATCTGTGGTGTCCCGTCCTTGACAAAGATTCTGAGAATCGAAACGTCGGCCGTCCTGTGTGTCTTATTGTACGCGTTTGTGTGTATTTTATTATACAAGTGGGAAGATAACATCAAGAGATAGACGAACATCAGTCTGACAGAATGTAGTCAGGGCGAGAGACAGACAGTGTTGGAGATCCATTGCAGCCAACCTTTATTGTAGAGACGGCACTTAATTGATTGATTTATCGAACTAGGTTACCTCTCAACAACATTTTACTTAAAATAAACTTCATCTATGGTTTAAACATTTATAACCATGTTAACAATTTCTCCTGCCATAAGCAAAGGTTAGGTTTTCCAAGTAACCCACCGCAATCTCTAATAAATACCAACTCCTCCATTCGGTAATAGACGAAGCGAGTGTAAAAGACTGCTGGGAGCGGGTTCAGCATTTGGAGCGAATCATGCACAGGAGTCATATGAAGAAAGCAGTGAAAATATACAGAACGGCTAACGCCAAAACTCTAAAAAGGATTGAAGTAATTAAAAAAGCAAAACTAGATACATCAGATTGAAAACACATCAGGCTAAACGCCTTCAACTGAATACATCAGATCGAATACATCAGACTGAATATATCAAATTGAAATTATCAGATTGTGCACTTCAAATGTTATACATCAAACAGAATATACACCAGATATAATATATCAAATTAAATACATGTAAGATTAAATAAATCAGAGAGAATGTACATTGGATTGAATGCATCAGATTTAAAACATCAGATAGAATATGCATCTGATAGAATATTTATTAGATTTGACACCTCGGATTGAAAGCATCAGATTTGATATCTCAGATTGAATACATCTGAATATACTTTACATTGAACATACACCACACAGAATATATACAGATGTATTACAACAGATAGTATATACATCAGATAGAATATATACAGATGTATTACAACATATAGTATATACATCATATTTAATACATCAGGTAGAATATACATCAGACTTAATAGATTAGACTGACCACATCAGATAGAATATGTATCTGTTAGAATACCCCATCCTGAATACAAGACAAGAGACAACACACAAACAGAATATATCCCAGATACAAACATATCAGACAGAAAACACATTATATACAAAACGCATCAGATAAAATATAAATCACAATATGAAACATTAGAAAGACAATATATTATACATCAACTCTCACGAACAGTAATCTACTCACGTTTTCTAATCTGTGAAACAACCCAGCATGATAAAGTGTAATACGAACTGTAACGTCATCTCCAATTTTCATATAAAGAACACACACACGAGCAGACGAACACAATATGGATACATTTCTTTCTAAATAAAGATGCCACTACATATTCACAGAATATAATTAATTCCCCAAAATAGACAAGCAAATTATGTCCATTGAAATCAGACACATATAACACAGTGTTGCACAGAGACACTGGATACACAACGAGCGATAGGAGGCTCAATCAAACGATGTTTCTTCTTCTGTTATTTTTTTTTATTAACATAGGTACACAGTTTTGAAACGTGGTATCCTATTTGTACCACACATGAGTCATTTAGAGCCAATCTGCTTATGTACAATTTGCTTGGTTTGTAAAGGATCAAAGGTTTAAAAGACAAGATGATTAACTTTATTGCACAGGGTCTTATCCCATATGGCTCAGTCTTTTTCTCAGGGCAGCTTGGCGAAAGTGTAGCACAAAACCCAAATTCCGTAGATCCAGTGACGACTCCATGGAGTCTCCGATATTGTAAAAGGTACAGTTTGAATGTATACAGATATCTTTACAATTGCCCCAGATTGCTCCCACAGATCACACACAAATATTTCTACAAGTGTTCATGTTTGCTCTCATAGATCACATAAAGATATCTCTACAAGTGTCCCAGTCTCCTTCCATAGGTCACACACAGATATCTCTATAAGTGCTCCACTCTCCTTCCCTAGATCACTCAGATATATCTACAAGTGCTCCACTCTCCTCGCATAGACCACACACATATATCTTTACAAGTGCTCCAGTCTCCTCACATAGGTATCACACACACGCACGCATGCACGCACACACACACACACACACACGCACGCACGCAAGCACACGCACACGCACATATATATATATATATATATATATATATATATATATATATATATATATATATATGCAAGTACTCTACTATACTTCCATAGATCACACACAGATATCTCTACAAGTGCTGCAATCTCCTCCCATAGATCACACACATATAGCTCTACAAGTGCTCCAGTCTACATCCATAGATCACACACAGATATCTCTACAAGTGCTCCAGTCTTCTCCCATACATCACACACATATAGCTCTACAAGTGCTCCAGTCTGCTCCCATATATCACACACATATATCTCTAAAATTGCTCAAATCTCCTCCAATAGATCACACACATATATCTCTACAATTGCTCAAATCTCTCTCTCCCCCCCCCCCCACCCCCCATAGATCACACACAGATATCTCTACAATTGCTCAAATCTCCTCCAATATATCACACACAGATATTTCTACAATTGCTCAAATCTCCTCCCATAGATCACACACAGATATTTCTACAATTTCACAAATCTCCTCCAATAGATCACACACAGATATCTCTACAATTGCTCAAATCTCCTTCACACATATATCTCTACAAGTACTCCAGTCTGCTCCCATAGATCACACACAAATATACCTATAAGGTCTCCACTCTCCTCTCATAGATCATACACAGATATCTCTACAAGTGCTCCAATCTCCTCTCATAGATTACACACATATATCTCTATAAGTGCTCTACACTCCTCCTGTAGATCACACAAGGAGAATTTCAACAGGTTCCAAATTTGTGATTAGAAATCACACATGCTATAATTTATTTTATGGGTTAAAGTTAGTTGCCTATCTTTTAAAGGACGTTGAATTCAACACCAACATTTTTTGTTGTTGTTTCGGTAATGATCTCTTGGCAAGTTTAACTCCAGTAATTTGCCAATGCTATCTCAACGACCAGCACCCATGCCATTTCGTAAATAAAAAACCAATGCATCGCCTTCTGCTGCCAAATTGCTGGCAGATGTGTTGCGAATGCGGGTTTGTGGGTTCACGAACCGCGCCTGTAACCTGTGGATGTGCGAGTTAAGAATCTAATAGAACAATCAAGGTTACAGAGGTCAGATAAGAGGTATGCGGATGCAGGGTCAGAGAGGTGGAGTAAGGAATCCCAAGACAATGGTTGAGCCCCAAAGACAATGGATGGATATATCACGGAGATGTCAGTCTGAGTCACCGGAGGGGGGGGGGGGGGTGGGGGTGGCACAGAAGAACGTGCTAGAGAGAGGATTGAATAAAAGGAAACCCAGAATGGTATTTGCAGGCGAAGTGGTGAGTGGGAGCAGGGGTTAAATGGTGTCTCTTGGGAGGTTGCGGGAAGAGTAAATAAAGAGTGAAGTCTGGGCAAATTGAGGGAAAGTTGAGTTCTGGGGCAAAATTAGGAAAACTTTGCCAGAAGAGTTGAGATTGTGGGCTACGTTAAAGAAGCTAGCCAGTTACTCGAGGTTTGGGCTAAGGAGGGAAATCAAACTGAGCATTCAGTTGAGTTCAGACACGGGAAATAGTCCGGTTCGACTAAATGTGTCATAAGGCCGATCGAAGGCAGTATTGTGTATTTAACTGTTCGAATAGTGTTTCTGGGAATAGTGCGTGTTTTCATCATGTCTCGTCATAATCAATAAAGTTGTATATGCGAAAACCAGTGTTATCCGGTGCCTACTAGCTGTTCCTAAGTATACCTGCAAAGTACGCATACAGACATACCTCTGGACATAACCATAGCCAATTCTATCTGTCAATAACATTGTGACAAGAGATATACACCCAAGCCGTTAGCCTTGCGTTCGGAAGATCTTAGGTTCCTCTTTCGGATTCCGTCACTCGATTCAGTTTTTCCATAGACCTCTTTATGTCGTTGTCGAAGCTACAGAGTTCGTGCACTGTGCTACAGTTTATTAGAATGACGTGTATCCGATCTACGGAGAGAATACATAAACAAATTAACAAATATAGTATGGAAGATGAAGAAAGAAGTAGAGATTAGAGAACCCATTAGACAACATACAAACTGAAAGCTATAATTACCATGGAGGGATGATAAACGGATATGGATGATATAAACCCAGGGGCAATTAATTCGATCCTCTTGCCTTTACCTAAACTGTACCCAGACTGTACCTAAACTTTTCTTTACACCGAAACATTTGCTTCATCTTCTTCCTCTACTTCTTCTTATCTTCCCTCGTTTAACTCGTGGAGTTCATTTCCGGTTCCGTCGCTTTGTTTGATCCATTCAGGCGAATTTCACAAAACGCGTATCCAGCCCACAACAAGGATACAGATGAGTAACTTTTATATTTATATTTTCAAGTAGAGTTTTCATGTAGTTGTATTGCTGTGGCTGTATGTTTATTGTTTCTGTGCTGCAGAAGTCTTTGGCAGCAACGTCCATTTTGTTACTTGCGATCGTGTTTAGTAAAGCTTGCCGCCTACTTCTCGTATTTTGATTATTCATTCATCCCGTTTATCTCATGGAAATGTTGAAGGGTGGGGCAGGCGAGGGATTAGAAGTAAGAGTGGGGAGGGGGGGGGGAGATATAATAAATACAATAAAACGCCACAAAAATGGTGTATGAAGTGATGGCAACAATAAAGAAATATTATATAGAACAATATTACTGATATAAAACTTGGAAACATAAATTAAAGGACTCTCTTTAGACGCTCTGGGCATAGTTTTCTAGACCATGTTTTTATCCCCCAACTGCAGATCTGTCGATGATATGATCAGCATCATGTCGATCGCCTTTACTTCCTAATATATGTCCTGGTGCCCACTTTAAGCTAAGTCCACCCGAGAGGCCAGATCAATTTTGAAAATGTAGGTCAGCATGGCTGAATGGATAAAGAACATGTGTTTTTAAACATCCTGTATGCTGATGCCGAGGTAATGGGTTCAACCCCCTACACTGGACAGCTGGACTAAATATGTTGACTTATCATCCTTGACTTGGGGACGTAAATTACAAGTACCTCTGAATTCGGAGTGGGTTCGCTTGACGGCGAGGGGCATTGTTAATAGGGAAAGTTAATCCACACGGAAAATTCAGTCCAGCACTACTATAAGTAGTGTGTATTGACTACGCTTGAGTTCAAAGCGAGCGAGCGCAAAAAACAAATTTAAAAAAAAAAATGTGCAACATCCGTTCCGTTGCGGACTTGAACCTGTGACTACTCAGATGATATTAGAACATCTAACCACTACTCTACCAAGGCTCCCATGTAACCTGGTGCGTCTAATAAATGACACAGCCTGTTTCGGACAATCACCAGAACTGACACGGAAGGGTCATTTCTGGTTTGAACTATCCCAACTATTCCAATGTTTCACCATTGCCTATGCGTGTTCATGCAGAACTCATGTGGTGGGCGAGAAGTCAGAGCGTGTAAACGGGTTATCGGAAATGTTGAACCACACCGCTAAAGTGTGTTTTCCCGCCTACTTGATAGATCAAGTATTACTTTCCCCCATTATAAACCAATCTGGCCCTTGGGTGCCACCAAAATACATTACTGTTGTTATTTCCATTTAAAATGCAACCATCGCTAGGTGTGAAAGATGAAATATTTTCCGTGTCCCTTCTTGCTTTTCCTTCTTTCTCTCCGCCCACACAGCCGCCTCGCCGTGGGTGCACGAAAGCCGATATCACGTCAAACGACTTAGCGAATGAGTAATGTGGTAGATTACAGCCATCGTTTTCACTTTTCTTTTCACTTCGACGGTGGCTATTTTGTTGCTAAGCGTCAGTTTGCCACAGCCGTTACATTAAAAATTCATAACAGTATAAACAGTTCTTACTTTAAAATGTATGGATTTGTTGTTGTCTTCCAAGTATGTCTTTAGACGTCGTGTCGTGGAGAGGGGGGGGGGGGGGGGTTATGAAGTTCAAGCATCTGTGACTAGCTCCTTTCGTCGAATTTCCCCTGTGTTTCATAAGCATAAATTTTCTAGAATCAAGTAAATTCCCTACCGGTTTTCTAGACTTGTCATAGATCCTTACCTACTTAATAACCCTTTTACATTTGCTGCTGTCACCATGTCACAAATGTGTTCTGCAACTGATATTAATTCACGTCAGGAGCATAATTTTCCTAGGGTGAAGTAAATTTACTACCGGATTGCTAGACCTGTCATGGGTTCCTTACCTAATTAACACTTACTTTGCACCGACTGGGAAAAAGAAGGTGTGCGACAGGGATATGTAATGTCTCCAACTCCTTTCCTTCATCATCATCATCATCATCATCATCATCATCATCATCATCATCATCATCATCATCATCATCATCATCATCATCATCATCATCATCATCATCATCATCATCATCATCATCATGTGCCATGCCGATAATCGTGGGCAGTCATGTTTCTCCATCTTACACGAATACCAGAGTCGTAGATCAGCTCCGTGTTCTTGTTTCGATTATGCCACATGGCCAAGCCATTTATATATTTACTTCTCTGTCGTCTTCTTGTTCTTTTCCCGTTAATGTTACCAATTGTCACAACGTTCTCTACTTTATTTATTCTCTTAACGTGTCATAAAATTTTTTACTGCCTACGTCTAATTTCTCTTATCAGTTTAAGGGTTTCATTTGCTTCTTGTATGTCTTGTTCATTGGTTTTTTCTGCCTGTGCATGATATTCTTTACATTTTCCTTATAAACCATACATCCGCTGCCATTTTATGTTTCTCAGTTTGTCTGGTCATTGTCCACAACTCACATCCACAGAAAAGTACAGGTTCTATGTAACTGACAGGAGCCTATTGTGCCATGCCAGTTTGGAGCATGCTATAAGCCTTGAGCGACATCGCATGCATCGATTGAACATAAGAGTTCAACGTGCTCTTGAAAAATATGTCACTCGAACGGAGACCGTCACGGGAACAGGATGGATCAAAAGCCGAGCTGACGATGGCAAGTCAGACTGCCGCCATGCGAATATAGAGCGAGAGAGATATGATTTTAGAATAATATTATTTTTTTGGGAGCGTATACATTAGATGAGTGTTAATTGTATTTCTACTGATTGTGAATTACATTCCTGATTCGATCAGTAATTACAGAATGTGAAGTGTTTTCATAAATCAGTGCGTTGTTTGTGGTTTCAGAGTGTGGAGGAATAAGTGAAAGACCCGTCGGCATTTGGGACAGCACTATAACAAACTAATGTAACCATAATAACATTAGACCAAGCCATTGGACGGTAGTTTAATAACGACGAACAGAGAACACCCGGGACATCGAATAAATAAATATGGAAAGCATCTTGGAGCTCGAGGGTTTGGATCTCCAGAAGCAAGACAGCAGATCAGCAAACGACAAATTCAGCAAAGCTAAAAAACAAAAATCCTACCGATCTCTGACACGATCCCAAGAATAAACCATAACAGTGTCCTACTAATTAGTAAACGGAGTCATCATCCAGTGCCTTGCCGGCTGGCGTAGTCAATCATAACTCTCCACAAATTACTGTCTCCGACGTCATGGATCAATTCATGTGTTGATTCCCTTCCGTGCATGACACCAGACTGCCAAGAATCTTTTCACGCTGTCTTCTTTTATCACTCTTACCGCAAATATTTCTGGTTGTCACATCATGTTCCAGTTTTTCTCTTCTCATAATGTTGCCAAAAAAAACAAACAATGACTGCCTCTTTCTGATGTTTGTGATAAGTTGTCTTTGCGACTCAGCTTCTCTTAAAACGTTATGATTGCTCATGTTGGCTGTCTAATTAATTTTCAGCATTCTTCTATAAAACCACATCTCTAAGTACTCCAAGTACTGACGTCGAAACTATTCTAACAAGTGTAATGTAAGAACAGAGAAGTAAGAATGACCCCTGACTACTGTATCACTTCATCATTCTTTTTCTCATTGCAATTAACATATTTTTATTGGTCGGTATATTTTTCATCTCGCAAAAGACTGCCGTCACCATAGGGATTCTTGTTCTAATCTAGTTAAGGCTTTCGGTTAGGAATAATTTCTTCCTATACAAGAAAATATTATAGAAATATAGAAGACATAAGAGGAATCGCCACTGGGGTACATAGCATTAATACTATTAGATATGTATATAATACAGTACTGATTGCAGACAACGAACAAAATCTGCAAAATTTAGTAGATGCGGTAATTGTACACAGTGAACAATTAGGATTAGAATTAAACTGTAAGAAGACAGAGATTATGGTAGCCTCTAAGAAGAAAGAAATACCACAGTGTGAAAAATGGACAATGAGCAGACAAGCTACAAAGGGATGGGAATTCTTTCAAAAACCACTGGTGTCTAACGATATCATATACCCCCGATCTCTTGATCCAAGAAGGAACTCCAATAATTAGTAAACAAAAAAAACGGCGTACACACAATGAAATTAAAACACATAAGATTATCAACAATGACACTTTTATCTTCTTGATTATCGCAGTGGCAGTCTCCATGGCGAAGTGGTCAATCCGGTTGCCTCGCGCTCCGAAGGTTGTGTGTTCTATTCCGGGCTACGTCTTTCGGTTCACGGGTACATTTTTGTTCTCAGAGACACTTGAGAGTCGTCGCTGGAGCTACGAAGTTCGTGCTTTGTGCGACGCTTTCGCCAGGCCGCCCTATGGGAAGAGACCTAATCATATAGGATAAAACCCGGTGCAATGAAGTCGATCCTCTCGACATTTAAGTTATTGTTTTTAAGCGACAGAGAATCAGGTCAAAGAATGGCTGAGCCACACCAGGTCACAAGCAAATGTGTATTTGTTATATGAAATAGCGGGCGTTGGTGTAACGGTTAGGAAGTTGACGCTGCCAATGGCTTGACTGCGATCGTAAGAGTTTTCGATGCCTGCAGTCATCGTTTGTTAAGGGAGTAATAGACATGCGAACTATTTTTCCATTAGTTAGTTAGATGAATATCTTTTACAGGACGTTGCAGTCAACAACCACAACTATTTGCTGTTGTGATCTCTTGGCAAGTTTATGTTCAGTAGTTTGCCATTCCTTTCTGAACGACCGGCACCTATACCATTTCGTAAAAAAAAAACACGGCCTGCTGCCAAATCGACTGCAGCTGTGTTTCAAACGCGGGTATGCGTCCGTAACACTTTCGCCACGGAGTAGACATTCTTCCATTAACTAAGGTTTCTGAACTCAAGCGTAGTCCATCATGCGGTACAACAAATGCACTGGACTGATTTTTGCGTGTGGATTAGCTTTCCCTATTACCAGTGCCCCTGGCCATCAGGCGAACCCACTCCGACTTCAGAGGTACTTGTTATGTACATCCCTGAGTGAAGGACGATAAGTCAACATTCTAGTCCAGCTGACCGAAGTGCGGCTGGCCGAGTGGCTAGAATGTCGGGTTCTTCTTTGCGAGACCCGGTTTCGAATCCTCGGTGGCGTGTGGATTTTTGTCCTGTCGAAGGCGAAAGAAAACCCTAACCTGCACAGTTCGCGGCGAATGCTCTAGCCATGCGGCCTTAATATCTCAGGCTCATGACCCTACACCGTCAGCTGTCCTAGGCCGCATTGTACTATAGGCAGTAGGTAAGTGTTCCCCCCCCCCCAGCCCAATTGACCGGTGTAGGGGACTGAACCCGCTACCTCGGCACCAGAACACCGGATGTTTAACAACTAGCGGTTCTTATTCATCTTATCATGATGACCTCGTGTGCATGAAATGATGGTCATGACGTTCAACTCGTGGTGGTCGTGAACTCCCCAGTGACTTCTTGAGAAAGCCCGCTGTTGCCTTGCTTCACCAATAAAGACCACCCAGCTCTAGTTGAGGGATGTCTCCGTGTTCTTGATGGCTGTCTGTTGTTTATTCTTGTGAAGGTGGGCGTCTGTGAAGAATTGCTTTCAGTGCTCAATGAAAGCCGGCTCTGTGGTAAAGACGTTATGGACTCAATTTGTAATTCCACAAACCGCGTTTGAAACACAGCTGCGAGCGATTTGGCAGCAGACCCCTTGCGTTAATTTTCATACAATGGTATGAGTGCCGGTCGTTCAGAAAGCAAATGGCTAACTACTGAACGTAAACTTGTCAAGAAATCACAAACAGCCATAAAATGCTGGGTTGACTGCAACGTCCTGTAAAGGAAATGAAACTAACTAACTTTTGGTTAGTCGTTGATAAATTATAAATAGCTGTTTTCTATTATTATATTTTACAAATCTTTCTTTCTTCGGGATATTCCATATGGCTTTTAGTTTACTCTATTTTCTGTGGACATTATATACCTTGTGGTTTCTAGTTGTCTGTATATTGTAATGACTTTCTCCTGTCACTAAATTCTAGAAGGTTTTCTGTTGTCGGTAAACTGTAGTTACTTTAGCGTCAATTGTTGTGAATTTAGGGGTGCATTTATTTGAATTTTCTTTTAAATTGTTTTTCTGAAGAAGGTTTAAAATTCTCTTAATAAAAAAAAAATATTCTTCAGTTTCATTCTTGTAAATATGACATACACATGATGTTTTTCAATTGCTCATACTTCCTCAGTTTTACCACTGTCGAATCTGTTTATTTTGATGTATGTAGCTGAGGGTCAATAAAGAAAAACAGCGAGGAAATAAATAACCATTTTTACGTCCTATGGCATATTGAATATCAGGTGCTAGTCATTTATGTAGACCAATCGGGAACTCCATTACTAATATGGACGATACTACTTTCTTATTTCCCACGAACTTTATTGTTCTGTATTTAAGGCTCAGTCAATCTCGTAACTCAAGTCAAGGGACAACATCCCCTAGTTGGTCATGCGTCGAGGTGCACTAGATCCTGCAACCAGATCCTGTCTTCATTTGGAGGTGCAAGGTTTGAAACCCCGCCAGTGACTATAGCCTTCAGTTGTTATATTGTATAGTGTGTCCTCTAATCCTTAATTGTTTCCTCTACTTCTATCAGTGCTCAACAATATACGTGTGTTTATTTATGAACCGCCTCAATGAAGATTCGAACATACGACCGCCGAGCGGCAGACAAGCCTTCTAGTAAGTGCGTGGCCTAAACCTAACATAAGAGAGAGATGGGGTACACGTTGAATTATCGTGTCTCTGGGGAGGTCACGGTTGGTAAAGATGTTTCATTTTCGTGCTTGCGGGTGTGCAAGGAAATGAGCAGGCTGACAAGCTTACAGGTAAGACTATTGTGGAAGGGGTCAAGCCATAAACAAGACTGATATACTGAATGCTATACGAGAAGTAAGTCGTTTGCGAGAACCAAGTGTTGACTGAATCTACAATCATGGTCAGACTGCGAGAACTGCAAGTTAAAAGAGGTGTGGCCAAACAAGAACGCTATGAATGAAGACAAAGAAGATTAATAAACCAACACAGAACTGATGTCGTTAGCCGCTACACGCTGCGGTTATTTACTGAGGAGGGGATCCGAGCACTTATGGGCTGAATGGGTCAAAGTGCAATGAGGATGATCTTTCGACTAACTAACTATCGTGTTTTCAATCGAATGATCACTAATGCAATCTAAATAATATTGCATCACCACTGCCCTTAATTCTGCAGTGGGTTTCCCAATTAATCCTGTTGTGCTGTATTACGAGATGTGTCTGGCCGAGTGGGTAGAACTCGGACTCCAACTTAAAAGACATAACTTAGCAGCATCTAGGGAAGGCCAGCAAGTGGTCTTGTAGAGGATCCTTGGACAGATTTCCTATAAATAAGTCCAAAAGCTACCCCCCCGCCATCAATTATTAATCGCAGTCTGGCCTCGGGTTCTAAATATGGTACTGCCAATGACATTTCAGAACTTTTACGTGTTATTCTTAACACGTTTTTGAAAAATAAGTCCGAAATAGAAATCCGTGAATGCCATGAGGCAAAGGTAAAGATACTCCGATAGCAAATACTATTGTTAGGCTGTGAAGTGTAGGCCTTCGTGTATTCTAGGTCATTACATATGAAGTAGGGTGAGCATTTCACTTCCTCGTCACCATTCCTTCCCAGACAATTCTCAGAAATGTGTCTGATACCCATGTGTATATGACCGAGTCGCTCCCTGAGTTAGACTAGTTGGAAAATATAATCCTGGCCCTGCTGTGGATTGTACCCGGACCAGTGTCTATATAAAGCTGTGTTGACTACCATCTGGATTCATCCTGTAGTAGATCATCCGCAGAAAGTCGCTCTCATCACGGCCCGTCATGAAAGGTCTCGATCCTTTGCCAGTCCTACAGACATTTACCCGATTTGCGTGGGTGAATCACCGCCATAATTTTGTGCCTCTATTTCGTTGCTATGTTGAGAGTCTGGAAATGAATAACGTGGTGGTTTCACCTAGATCTCTGCTAGATCTCTATGAACTACGTCCTTAACAACTTTCAGAAACCGATTAAATTGCCTTGGTTAATGAGTACCATGCTCTGTGACGCTCGCTAACAGCAAGGAGCATCCGAGAGCAGTACACTATCCATGTGTATATTCGGCCGCGGTAGTTGTGTTAGCTACATTGTAGTGTTCCCCACCCTCTACTGTGTGTTGGTGCATTTTGGGTTTTCCATTCGACGATTTGTGAAACCATGTGGTGTTTTTCAAGCTCTCCGTCACTTTATCTGTCTGCCTGTCTGCCCGCCCATCTGTCTGTCTGTCTGTCCATCCATCCATCCATCCATCCATCCATCCATCCGTCCGTCAGTCAGTCTGTCTGCCTATCTGATTGACTGTTCGTTCGTCCGTCCGTCTGTCTGTCTGTCTGTCTGTCTGTCTGTCTGTCTGTCTGTCTGTCTGTCTGTCTGTCTGTCTGTCTGTCTGTCTGTCTGTCTGTCTGTCTGTCTGTCTGTCTGTCTGTCTGTCTGTCTGTCTGTCTGTCTGTCTGTCTGTCCGTCCGCGGATGACAGATTTCCGATCGTCAAAATTCGCCACATTTTTCGGTCCCTTTACAATCTTGATATTCTTTCAGTACATGACTCCCAAGTGTCTTCCCCATGTTGTTCGTTCGCATAGGACTTTTTAATTGTATTTCACACGTATCCCACAAGAACATCAATGTGGGCTTATCCAAAAGCCATCCCACCCTCGGGGAGGCCAACAGTTTAGATCATTATTACTAAACATTCCATTCCACCTCGCGAAAGCCAGCTCCTTCCCCACCCCCTCCCTCCTATCGTTTTGCCTCTGTTGGCGCCTACACAATATACACTAAACACCGTTGTCATTTCGAGCTGATTGGTTCAAATCCCAAACGGTAACTACAGCTTTCAACTTTTTGTGTTTTATAGAGCATCTTCTAGTCTCTACTTCCTTCTTCTCACTTCTCTTGGATCTTCTTCTTGGATTTTTTCTCCCGGGCATGCCGGTGCGCTGGGAAATGAACAGGCGGACAGATTGGCTGGCTCTGCAGAACTTGGTGGAGTATTGATACATGACAAGGCAGACGTGGTTGCGGCCTTGTGGGAGCACGTGTACACCTCGGAGGAGCAAATAGATTACCATGGTCTGGCAAGAATGAGACAGCGAGGAGTGACGAGGGGATCTGGCCGACGCTCAACAATCAGAGGAAAGGCGAGACGGACATATAATCAGATTGCTACCGGTACTATTGGTGTTGAAACTCTTCGCTGGCTTCTGAGGATGGGGACGGAGAGCTTATGGGAATGCCCCGAATGCTGTGATGTCGATTCCAAAATCAGTAAATCAATCTTCTCACTTATATGAGCGCCAAACAATACTATGTGTGTTTATTTAGAATTGACCTATTTAGAAGGCAACATATACAATTCAGGTGGAACAGATAGAGATGTGAAAATCTGAATATAAAA
>OY992883.1:81305920-81360920 GCA_963921405.1 Cepaea hortensis
TATTTAGGTATTCTGTGTACACTCCCGCTCCTCCATTTCGAACAGCATTTTGTTCTGACCTATCTGTGTAGACTCGGATCCAGAGGTCCTATGGGTATTCTTCATCAAGGAAGCTGAGAGTGGCTGTTCTGTGCTGCACACTGTTCTGTTCTTCCTTGTCAAATAGTCCTCTCACTTTTGTCTGGATTTGTAATGATAGTCTTTGTTAATCTTTCCATGGAGTTCGCCCTGGAATAGTTTTCAGGGGGATACCAACTGTGGGCAGATCGGTGATTTCGCTACAGAGTCATTTTGAACTGGTGGATAAAACTATTTCTTTTCAACCACCCTATTGCTAAGTTTTCAAATCTGTCCTTCATACGGTGGTCTGGCAAGGTGAGAAATTTTTCTGCTTGTATTAGCTTTTTCGTATCTCTGCGCTATCTCAGTGCTTGTGTCTTCCCCATCTTCTCCATTTCCACTATAGGGGTTGATCTCATCCTTCATGTGGTGACTCTAAGTCCTTGATTTTGCACCTTGTCCAGCTCTTGTAGTGTATTGAGGGTTGATTCCATTCCCTTTGTGATGTGTTCGTTTTAGTCCTGAATAGAACACGAGTAGTATACTAGGGCTTCCAGACCCCACTTTTAGCCTCCATAGTAGTGTTTATGAAGGAAATATGGCTCCAGCCTGGAGGCTGAAGGAAATTTGGGCGGGTGAAATTTTTTTGGCGGCGTGTGGGAATTTTTTCGTGGGAACGGGTTTTTTGACGCTGCCTGGTGTAAAAAGTAATTAAATGTTTAGTTGGTTCTGGAAGAGGGGAGGGGTATAAGGTGGTGGCGTAGACATAATGTGTAGTGATAAACAAGGGTGTGATGGGTCGTGGTTGTACTCGAAGTAAGAGGTGGTTACTATCATCTGAACAGTGTGATAGTAGTGAAGGTAAAGGGTGGTATATTCACTATCATCATTACAAAGGAAAGCATATAAAGTTATAATGGGTATGGTGGTAAGGGGTATTAGTGATCAAGTAGGAGTGATACAGGGGTGGTCATAAATATAATAAGAGGTGTTCGCAATTACACACTGGTCAACCAGTGGTCAAGTGGTCAAGTAAGGGTCAAGTAGTCAAGTAAGGAAACTTTAGGGAAAAGTGATTGTAATGATATGGTGGTGATTAAAGAGTGGTAAATTAGTGGTCAATCAGTGGTCAAGCAGTGGTCAAGTGGTCAAGTAAGGAAAATTTTAGGGGAAATTGGTCGTAGTGACATGGTAATGTTTAAATTAGTGGTAAATTAGTGGTCAAGTAGTGGTCAAGCAGTGGTCAAGTAAGGAAAATTTTAGGGGAAATTGGTCGTAGTGACATGGTAATGTTTAAATTAGTGGTAAATTAGTGGTCAAGTAGTGGTCAAGCAGTGGTCAAGCAGTGGTCAAGTGAGGAAAATTTTAGGGAAATTTTAGGTAAAAGTGATTGTAATGAGATGATGATGATTAAAGAGTGGTAAATTAGTGGTCAAGCAGTGGTCAAGGAGTGGTCAAGTGGTCAAGTAAGGAAAATTTTAGGGAAAATTGGTCGTAGTGACATGGTAATGCTTAAATTAGTGGTAAATTAGTGATCAAGTAGTGGTCAAGTAGTGGTCAAGTAGTCAAGCGATGGTTAAGTGAGGAAAATTTTAGGGAAATTTTAGGGAAAAGTGATTGTAATGAGATGGTGATGATTAAAGGGTGGTAAATTAGTGGTCAAGTAGTGGTCAAGCAGTGGTCAAGTGAGGAAATTTTAGGGAAAAGTGATTGTAGCGACATGGTGATGCTTAAAGGGTGGTAAATTAGTGGTCAAGTAGTGGTCAAGCAGTGGTCAAGTAGTGGTCAAGGGGTCGAGTGACCACTTAAATTGTAGAGGATGATGTGCCTAAGATTATGGTAGTGATTAAAGTGATCGATGACGTGGTCAAGCAGTGGTCAAGCAGTGGTCAAGTAGTCAAGTAAGGAAATTGTAGGGGAAAGTATGTATAGTGCAATGGTGGTGGGTAAAGTGAGGAAGAATCAATAGTAGTGATAATACTACTACGAATATTAGCGACAAGCATAAAGACAACCAAGTACATACTTGATACACACAAATACACAAAGACGGTCACACAGACACACTTGTACATACAGACCTACAACAGCACAACTATACACAAGTACAGACTCACCCATAATCAATTATACAAATACACACCTACAAACAAAAACACACAAAGACACAGACATACACATAAAGACAGACAAGCACAAAGACACATCCATACCATTACTACTGTCATCACAACTATACACACACGTGTACACATATACAAGCACAAAGTCAACCACACACCCATAAACATCCACTCAAGTACAGACACAGGAAAACAACAGCTATACACAAGTACACACTCATAATCAATTACACAAATACACACCTACAAACAAAAACACACAAAGACACAGACACACTTGTACATACAGACATACACATAAAGACAGACAAGCACAAAGACAACCCATACCATTACTACTGTCACTATCAATAGATATACACACGTGCAGACACACTCACCCATACACAAGAACACTCAAAGACAAATACAAAGACACAGACACACTTGTACGTACAGACCTACAAGAACAAAGAGGGCCACACAAACCATTACTACTGGTACCAGTACAGACACACTTACCCATAACACTAAACTATACAACCCACAAATTTTTGGTAAAGAACGCGGATGTCCGAGAAGTCCCTACGTCATCAACGCCATGTGCAAAAGTCATTAAGTATAAGTCATCGGTTTGTGGGAAGCAGGCGTGAGAATAGCTTGTCTAACTGCCACGTCAGCTATGTAGGGTGCAGACCCAGTGTATAAAATAGAAGGCGTCTCTTGTGAGCTCAGTACCAGTTCACGGGCTGACTTGGCTATCTACAGAGGTGCTTCAGGCTGGTGTGAGCAGTGTTCGTGTCGTCGGCAGATATTGTTCACGTGCTGACTTGGGTACAGCGGTGAAACTTGGTGTGAGCGTTATTCGTGTAGTAAACAGATATTGTTCACGTACTGACTTGGCTAGCTACATCGGTGAAACAGGTTGGTGTGAGCGTTATTCGTGTAGTAACCAGTTATTTTTCACGTAGTGACTTGGCTACAGCAGTGAAACTTGGTGTGAGCCTTATTCGTGTCGTTGGCCTCTGATAAAACAGTGAAACATTGTATACACCAGAACATTTTTTCGTGGTTGTAAGAAAGAAGAAAAAAACAGTTTATCAATATGACCACCAGATCTACTTTCACGTGTTCAGTGTGCGACAAAGCCTATTGTGATAAGTATACCCTTAATCGTCACATTCGGATCATTCACGGTACGAAATCATACTTATGTCATATCTGTGGACAACGTTTCAACAGAAAAGACAATCTACAAAAACACAAACGAATACATCATCACCGGTCTATGGATACATCAGAACCAGAGACAACTACCTCTTCAACATCAGAGACAACACCACCAACAACCTCGACGACACCACCAAATGAAACCAATATAACTAACAATCAGATACAACCAGACGAGAATATTCTTGAACAATTGGTAGAAGACGAAGTGAGCATCTTAGCAGCCGGAGAACCAGAGACACTACACATCCTTCCATCGGATATTCAACAAATATATAGAGAAAATTGGGAAGCTATCAGGACACATCACAAGATTAACAAGTATTTATCGACATACACCTTCTTTATTAGCCCGGAGATACAAAAGCCTATCAACTGGACAGATACGTTGTATAAGATTTTCAATGCTCAAATTAGTCGCTTTAAGATCAACTTTAGCTTTCATCTAGTGTTACGACATAGAGGAACACAAGATCTTAGATTCTATCATGCATCATTTAACAATTCTTCTGTTTTAGAATTTCCAGTGCTAATACATAACAGATATGACTTTGATGCCTTCCTTACAACAGTACACGAACATGACATTCATTCCTACGCCATGCAACAACGTACAGACACCAAATACACACAAGAGACAGTAGCTGGTATATGTTTTTACCTCTTTCATATGCCCGAGTTCCCGATAGTTTGATGTCTAGGTCATCCCCCAACTACATTGTTTTATAATTTTGTCACTAAGCATGTATGTCATTGATGTTTTCTTATAGCACTAAAGTGTTTTGATGAATAATACATTCTTTGATATATTGAAACCAAGATATTTGTTGATTTTCTTTAGTGGTTTTGTTTTTACTTATTGTTCCGAGAGACATCAACACTGACAGACAATGAAACAAAGACACATACTGTAATGTATTATGTATTTATTCAACTGCTGCTTGCAACCAAGTATAGAAATTACACCATCCACCTCGCAGTATCCAATGATGTAGTTTATCAGTCATATACGTGCCTACAGATGTAGCGAAGCTTTCCTCCAGGTCCTGGACATTCACGTCTGTATTGTAAGAATTATTAATCAGATGCATACCCAGACGCATACCAAGTGTAAAAACCATCATTATTCTCCCGTAGTTGATGACGTTATCGGCAAAGACTTCGTCAGCGATTGAAACAAAGACCGGGAAAACGTGTTCGGGCTTGATACAGACTTCTAGTCTCGTGAATAACACATCATGTTGGTTGGCTATCTGACGTACTAAGCGACACAACCTCGATTTATTGGTCTTTGTGGGGTTGTAGGAACTAATAATAGTCAACGCCATACTCACCACCTCGGTGTGAACTTGTGTATAGTCGATCATTGGTTCCATCATTATTATACCAATAGCTACCAGAGACCCACTGGCGTGCAGTTGGTGGTCAAATGGTCTAATAATATCACCCGATATGTTTATAAACACCAATGCGACTAGATAGGTGGTTATTAATACCCATGGATCCTAGGTGGAAACATCCTTTTACGGCTTTGATTGCGGGCCCAACGGGGAGTGGTTAAACCGTTTTTGTCCAACAGTTCTTGACCCATCTACCAGCCATGGTAGACCCTCTTCCAGAGGAAATTATATGGTGCTATGGGGAATGGCAACCCATCTACGAAACTATGAAGGGTGTTCAATTTAATGAAGGTCTGCCAGATATGGAAAAATGGACAGGTGATAGACGTCGGTTAGTAGTCATAGATGATCTAATGTCTGAGACAGATGACAGAGTGACTAAGTTATTTACTAAAGGCAGTCATCATCGCAACCTCAGTGTTATGTATATAGTACAGAACCTATTTGGTAAGAATAAAGAACAAAGAACTATCAGTCTGAATTCGCACTACCTAGTGGTGTTTAAGAATCCTCGAGACGGGTCTCAGATTACCAATCTCGCCAAACAGATGTATCCAGGCCGTGTGTCATATGTCCAAGAGAGTTTTAAAGACGCGACATCGGCTCCACACGGGTATTTGTTATTTGACCTGCGACAGGAAACACCGGATCAGCTCCGCTTACGAAGTCATATATTTCCCGACCAGCAGCAAGTCGTCTACGTCCCCAAATAACATGTCTAACCGACTTAAACGTAACGAGGGTATGTTACGTTTCTTGGGTCAGACCAACCCAGCCACTGTGAAGGCAGTAATGAAATTAGCTTCCCCGGATCTCGTCCAATCAATTTGCGAGTGCTGTCACAACGTTTTAAAAGGTAATGTTCCCCTGACACCAGCTCAGAAGAAGCGTCTGCAACGACACAAAGACAGTCTGAGAGCACTCACTCATAAGAAATTATCGCTCAAGAAAAGGAAAGAGATTCTACAACAAGGTGGTTTCATAGGCGCCTTACTAGGCCCCATACTAAATGTGTTGAAAAGCGTGGTGGGATTGTAATGGCCAAGAAGATGATCTTGATCGATCCCCGATTGCTAGAAAAACCCTATGTACCACCCGACACACTAAATGATAGTCTACAGGATTTGGATCGTCAGATGCAACAAGTCCTGGAAACAGAAGATCTACCACCCCGTGACAAGGCCAGAGCGTATCAGCAAACACTACAGAGGTATCTGAATCGACTCGAACAGTACAGACACAAGCCTCTGGGACTAGTAGATATCAAGGAACAAAAACCTGAAGTCACCAGTGTACCGACACCAGTAGCCGAGCCACCTCTTCAACCAACACCTCTTCAGTCTATTCAACCGGCTCAAGTAGTCGAACCCAAAACAGTCGAGACCACACCACCTTACAAACTCAGGCGAAGCAAGAAGAAGACTAGGATACCTACCCCCAAGTGGCAAAAATGGCCGCCCAATTAAAAAAATATTACTATGACCCTAAGAAACCCGGAGCCTATGGTGGAGCAGCCGCCTTAAAAAGAAATACTAACCTGAAGAAAATAGATAAATGGTTACGTCATCAAGATACCTACACGTTACATAAACCGATCCGTCGCCGCTTCCAGAGACGTCAGACCATAACCGGTGGTATAAAGCACCAATTTCAAGCCGACTTGATAGATATGAGACTATTACAAAGATACAATGATGGGATGTCGTACCTAGTGACTTGTATCGATGTGTTTAGTAAATATGCTTGGGCTATCCCGATCCAGAAGAAAACGGGGAAAGCACTGGTGGTGGCTATGAGTAAAATCTTTGATGATAGCCAACCGATAAATTTTCAGAGCGATAAAGGTTCGGAATTCGTTAATCGGACCTTCTTAAAATTTCTGAAAGATCGAGGTGTGCACTTCTTTACCACCGAGAATGAAGATGTGAAGGCAGCGATAGTGGAAAGATTCAATCGAACCCTGAAAGAAAAAATGTGGCGTTATTTCACCAAGACCAATACACTGCGCTACGTCGACGTGATAGATAATTTGATCCAGAACTACAATGGTTCGTATCACAGAAGTATTCGCATGGCCCCTGTACAAGTCAACTATAGTAATCAAGAAGAGGTGTGGGATAACTTGTATAAGCCGACATACGTATCGAAAAAAGTGTATTTTACACCTGGGGATCGAGTCAGACTGGCTGAACCCAAACAACCTTTTAAAAAAGGGTATATGCCCTCGTGGACAGAAGAATTGTTTACCGTCAGTCGCATAAACCAGACCAGTCCAGTGACCTATGTGGTAAAAGATGATTCGGGAGAGGAACTACAGGGCTCGTTCTACAGAGAAGAAATACAACTAGTTGGAGACAAGCAAGTGTATCGTATCGAAACAATCTTACAAGAAAGACCCAGGCGAGGTGGTGGGAAAGAGTATTTAGTGAAGTGGTTTGGTTATCCCCATTCATTCAATAGTTGGATAGCTGACACGCAACTAGCTAGTTATGGAGACTAGTGGTGTGACTGAAGACAGGGTGGAAACTATGGGGGTGCGCCCACAACTGACAGAGGGGGAAAGAACATCGATCTGGTCATTCTTTGGACAACGTGTACCGAGGCCAGAGATTGTATTTCTGTGTCAAATGGTGGTTATATATGCCGTAATTGCCGTGTCTTTGTTCAATCTGACTCAAGGCAGCGCAGACGCACCAGACGGCAAGTTGTGGGTAGCTCTAATGAGTAGTTGTTTGGGCTATATGCTACCTAATCCTAAATTAGAAAAACGATGAGTTTCTATATAACTTTACCGAGTAATTCTGGACCAACGGTATTTCCCAACAACCAACCCGGTCACTTTTTTGTCAAGTTGCCGCAGACCATTGATGTAACGACCCAATACGAAGTGGGCCTGGTCGAGATTCAGTTCCCCAATTCGTATTTTAATGGTTTGCCTGGTGAAATTTGGTTCCAATACTTTCCACCTAAAGGTAGTGGTATAGAACCTATAACCCTTGAATGTCCACCGGGTCCGTTCAGCAGCCCTGAAACTTTCATCGAGGAATTGAATAAGCTGTGTGTAGAAACCCAACTAGACGAGAAAGTAAACATCAAATTCGTGCTAGGTACACCTTGGAAAAAGGTCGGGATGAAAATATTTGAAAAAGGCGCCCAGGCAAAAGTTAGTGACAGATTGAAGAATATGTTGGGTTTTCCCAGCTCGACTCTATCAGATGATAATGTCTTATTATACGGTAATACAGAATTAGAGATGGATAACGAAGTTAAAAATATCTATGTCTATTCCGATCTCGTAGCCGCGAGACCAGTTGGAGACGTCATGGTTCCTTTACTAAGGACTGTTCCTATATTGGACCGACTGTCACCTTCAGTGTTTCGTCTTTATGATAAGCCACATTATGTACCATTAAGTCGATTCTCCTTCGACACGGTGGAAATACTTTTAACTGACGATACGGGTAAAACACTCTCATTCAACGATGGGACTTCAGTACTAACTTTACATTTTCGAATCAGGAAGCACTCAGACCTCGAATAGACTAATATGAGTTTCTACGTGACACTGACGAGTAATGCTTCGCTACAAATATACCCCCAAAATAATGCCGGACATTTCTTTGTCAAACTACCACAAACTATTGAGCTCACCTCCCAGTACGAAGTTGGTTTGGTTGATATTCAGTTTCCCAACACCTATTTTAATATTTTGAAAGATGAGGTGTGGATAAAGTACTTTCCACCTCCAGACCTAGACGAAACACCGATGACGATTACGCTGACGCCTGGTCTGTACAAATCAATAGACAAATTCATTGGTGAATTGAATAGATTGCTTTTCGAAGCTGAGAGATTTATCAATGAACTGCAATGGTTGCGTCTCGATGATGCCTTACAAGAACATAACCGAATGATGTTCTCTTATAACGATATTTCGAATAAGGCTCGTTTCCAATTATATGAACAGGGGGCTGAAGTTAGACTTAGTGACAAGTTGGCAGAAATATTACAGTTTCCCTCGACACATGTCACCGAGACTGAACCCAGTCTGTCTGGTGTGGGTGAAGTGGATTTAGACCAGGGCACAAAAAATGTCTTCGTCTATTCCGATATTGTCACCTCGCGGGTGGTTGGTGATGTGATGGTACCATTACTGAGGACACTACCTGTTCTAGACAGATCTACCACCTCGGTATTTAGGATGTATGACAAGCCACATTACGTACCCCTCAGTCGATTTTCATTTGACACGATTGAACTTCTTATAACCGACGAGCAGGGGAAACCTATCCCATTTACAGGTGGAACTTCAGTAGTGACGTTACATTTTCGAACAACCAAACGGTTTGATCTGGGCTAACCATGGTTAGACACGTGCCAATCCAACGCAAGCCCAAATTATACGAGGAGTATTTCTGCAATCAAGCTGGAAGTGGTCTCCCTGTTTTTGTAGGTGGTCGAAGTCAGCGAGGTCATGGAATTGGTAGTTTCTTTAGTGGTCTTGGTCGCACAATTCTTCCTTGGTTGAAGACTGGTGGCAAAGCCCTATTGAGAGAAGGACTGGGGACAGGTTTGCAAGTGGCTCAAGATGCCTTAGCTGGTAGAAATGTTGGTGAGTCCTTCAAAGAACACGCCAGAGATGCTGGTCAACGACTACTCCATGGCGCAGCTCAACACATCAGCCAATCAGGTAGTGGTGTTAGGAAACGAAAACGAGCCGCCCCGCCAGGTCAGCCCAGTAAAAGAATAAAACCAACAGCCAGAAAGCCATCGAGTCATAAGACACATCACCATCAAGCGGGACATTCGGATATTTTCTCATAATGGCATTAATTCATCCCAAGTCATGTGAATGTCTGCATTCTGGTCTGGATCTGTTTAGTGTACCTCCCACGCAGACAGCCGTAGAAGAGGGACAGTTTGTGGAGATTCATCCATTGGCCACTTTAGCTTATGGGGCACCCATCGAATTCACCATTTCTGGTGTCGGTGAAGATTACATTGATTTGTTTAATACTTTTCTGCACGTGAGAGCCAAAGTTACACTGCCCAATGGCGACGACCTACCAAACACAGCCGAAGTTGGTCCGATAAATTATTATTTGCATAGTTTGTTTTCTCAAGTAGACGTGTCCCTGAACGACACTCTTATTTCACCGAGTGAAAATTCGTATCCGTACCGGGCCTACTTGGAAGCTCTTCTGAATTACGGCGAAGAGGCCAAAAAGAGTCATCTGACGTCAGCTCTATACTATCAAGATACTCCTATGCACATGGCAGACACAAAGGGTGATACCAATACAGGTCTAGCCAAAAGAAGATCTTTAGCCAGCTATAGTGTGCCTCTGGATATGATGGGGCGCCTACATTCCGACATTTTCAATCAGGACCGGTACATGTTGAATGGTGTCGATATTAAAATCAAACTAACCCCATCAAAATCCGTCTTTAATTTGATTGCCACGGATGTAAGTGGTGGGTACAAAAGTGTCATTACTTACGCCGCCCTCTTGGTGAGAAAAGCTAAGTTAAATCCAGCTATCTCTCTGGCCCATGAAAAAGCATTATTGAGATCCAATGCCAAGTATCCTTTTAAAAGGGTCGTGGTAAAGACCTTTTCTATCCCTAAAGGTATGTTTTCCCACACACAAGATAACCTTTTCCTCAGCCAGACACCGACCCGGGTGGTGATCGGATTAGTCAATGCTTCCTGCTTCAATGGCGAGCTGAATACGAACCCTTTCATATTCAATCATTATCAGTTAAACTATTTGAGTCTGATGGTAGATGGGCGTAGTGTTACAGGCAAACCCTTAACCATGAATTATACCACAGGTCAGTACATGCGAGCTTTCCATAGTACCAACTTGGCCCTTGGTCTGACCGGTAAGGATGTCGGGAATGGTATAAATTATGAAAGCTATAGTCAAGGGAATTGTCTCTATAGTTTTGATCTGACTCCTAGTATATTAGATGGAGAACAGTTTGAAATGGCGAAATCTGGCCCATTGTCAGTAGAACTAAAGTTTGACGTTATAACGACTGTACCTCTACAAGTCATCGTATACGCCGAACTCGATTCGGTCCTAGAAGTTTCCAAGACGAGACAAGTGCTAACAGATTACATAGCATAATGGATACCCAACAACTAAGACAATTACTCATGTCTGATCTGTTTGTTCGTCGCCTTCCACTAGTCAACGTATGCGCTAGAGATCATTTGCCTAGACACATTGATAGAACACAGCCAGCTGCTTTTATCGTCAATACTGACACCAGTGCTTACTCTGGTTCACATTGGATCGCCCTATATTTTAATGGTCTAGGTCAGTTTGAATATTTCGATTCGTTTGATTTGCCACCATTACACGCCGACATTATCCATTTTATACAACGAAACTCGGACAGATCACCCGTGTACAATGCCCGTATGCTACAAGACATTAATAACACTACTTGTGGTCTGTATGCGTTGTATTTCTTATTAATGAAATGTCGTGGTTCGAGCATGTCACGTATCCTGCAACGCTTTGGACACACACAACACGTGAACGATCGTCTCGTGTTTCGATTGGTTACTCCGTGGTTAAAAAAGACAAGTCCAGAACTGTTTAAAACTAGATAAATTCGTCGTTATAAAATGAGACGACCACTCGTCTTTTTGTTTCTACAACGATCAAGATGTCTACACCCAAGTGGTTATTCATGTCAAGACCTGATGATATGCCCAGACAACTAGACAACAGTTTGAAAGCGGTGACAGTTTCTCAAGACACAGGAACAATGACACTCCATCTATATCAATCTACCGACAGTCAAGACAAGCCTCTGAAAGACCAGACATCTTTCTACAATAATCAAGTCCCTCTGCTCCCTTTGGATCGTAAACGAAGCCATTTTTAAATGTTGTATACCAATAAAAGCCATTTGAAAATGTTATTATTTGTTTCTCTATTTTATTATGTTTTTGTTTATGTATTTGTTATAGGTGTTTGTACTTGAGTGGTTGTTTATTTGTTTATGGGTGTGTGTGTGTGTGTGTGTGTGTGTGTGTGTGTACTTGTGATGACAGTCGTAATGGTATGGGTGTGTCTGTACTTCTGAATCTGCACGTGTGTATAGGTGTTGATAGTGACAGTAGTAATAGTATGGGTTGTCTGTGTATGGTTGCCTTTGTAGGTGTGTATTTGTGTAATTGATTATGGGTCAGTGTGTCTGTCCTTGTTTGCTTCTTTGTTTTCCTGTGTCTGTACTTGAGTGGATGTTTATGGGTGTGTGTGTGTGTGTGTGTGTGTGTATGTGTGTGTGTGTGTGTGTACTTCTGATGACAGTAGTAATGGTATGGGTTGTCTGTGTATGGTTGCCTTTGTTGACTATGGGTGTGTACTTGTTGTGATGACAGTAGTAATGGTATGGGTGTGTCTGTACTTCTGTATCTGTATGTGTGTACGTGTGTGTTTCGTTGTCTTTGTATTTGTGTGTATCAAGTATGTACTTGGTTGTCTTTGTGCTTGTCGCTAATTTTCGTAGTAGTATTATCACTACTATTGATTCTTCCTCACTTTACCCACCACCATTGCACTATACATACTTTCCCCTACAATTTCCTTACTTGACTACTTGACCACTGCTTGACCACTGCTTGACCACGTCATCGATCACTTTAATCACTACCATAATCTTAGGCACATCGTCCTCTACAATTTAAGTGGTCACTCGACCACTTGACCACTACTTGACCACTGCTTGACCACTACTTGACCACTAATTTACCACCCTTTAAGCATCACCATGTCGCTACAACTACTTTCCGGTAAAATTTATTCACTTGAACACTTGACCACTGCTTGACCACTACTTGACCACTAATTTACCACCCTGTAATCATCACCATCTCATTACAATCACTTTTCCCTAAAATTTCCCTAAAATTTTCCACACTTAACCATCGCTTGACCACTGCTTGACCACTACTTGACCACTACTTGATCACTAATTTACCACTAATTTAAGCATTACCATGTCACTACGATCAATTTTCCCTAAAATTTTCCTTACTTGACCACTTGACCACTCCTTGACCACTGCTTGACCACTAATTTACCACTCTTTAATCATCATCATCTCATTACAATCACTTTTACCTAAAATTTCCCTAAAATTTTCCTCACTTGACCACTGCTTGACCACTACTTGACCACTAATTTACCACTAATTTAAACATTACCATGTCACTACGACCAATTTCCCCTAAAATTTTCCTTACTTGACCACTGCTTGACCACTGCTTGACCACTACTTGACCACTAATTTACCACTAATTTACCACTAATTTAAACATTACCATGTCACTACGACCAATTTCCCCTAAAATTTTCCTTACTTGACCACTTGACCACTGCTTGACCACTGATTGACCACTAATTTACCACTCTTTAATCACCACCATATCATTACAATCACTTTTCCCTAAAGTTTCCTTACTTGACTACTTGACCCTTACTTGACCACTGATTGACCACTAATTTACCACTCTTTAATCATCACCATCTCATTACAATCACTTTTACCTAAAGTTTCCTTACTTGACTACTTGACCCTTACTTGACCACTTGACCACTGGTTGACCAGTGTGTAATTGCGAACACCTCTTATTATATTTATGACCACCCCTGTATCACTCCTACTTGATCACTAATACCCCTTACCACCATACCCATTATAACTTTATACGCTTTCCTTTGTAATGATGATAGTGAATATACCACCCTTTACCTTCACTACTATAACACTGTTCAGATGATAGTAACCACCTCTTACTTCGTCGAGTATAACCACGACCCATCACACCTTTGTTTATACATTACTCACCACACATACTAATACATTATGTCTACGCCACCACCATATACCCATGAGTAGAAACCACGACCCATCACACCCTTGTTTATACATCACTACCCATACACATTCATATACGTAACCACCATATATCCATCACACCCTTGTGTATACATCACCATGCATACACATTATGTCTACACCACCACCATATACCCATGAGTAGAACGACCCATCACACCCTTGTTTAGCACTACCCATACTAATGTAACCAAAATAACTTTCCCCTCTTCCAGAACCAACTAAACATTTAATTACTTTTTACACCCCACCAGGCAGCGTCAAAAAACCCGTTCCCACGAAAAAATTCCCACCAGGCACGCCGAAAAAAAATATTTCCTTCAGCCTCCAGGCTGGAGCCATTTTACCCATATTTCCTTCATAAACACTACTATGGAGGCTAAAAGAGGGGTCTGGAAACCCTAGTATACTACTAACACGTCCTCAAAAAACCTAAACGTCGATTTGCTGCCGTATCGTGCGTTTGTTGTGCTGTATGTGTATTGTTCTTAGAAGGGCTAGTCCTAATAAGGACTGAAACGCATTCTTTTCCAGCTCTTCCCATGTTTGCTTGTTCCCGTACTTCTATTAGGTGGTTGGAATAATTGTACGCCTGCTCTGTTTTCTTCTGCTGTTATGTTATGTTATATTGTGTAGAATACACACTGGACATTCCAGTGGGTGCTCAATCCACCGATGCTTTAATCCTAAATTATTTCTGCTCACTGTTCCCATAAAGAATTGATTATGATATATCCTCTCCACACGGGAACGATAACCCTGTCTACAAATGCCCGCAGATGTGTCGGCCAAAAGGCGGAAGTATCTCAGCTCTGCTGTAACAGGCACAAGCAACTACACCCGAAAAAAAGCACTCCGGATGAACGCAGAAGAAGAAGAAGAAGAAGAAGAAGAAGAAGAAGAAGAAGAAGAAGAAGAAGAAGAAGAAGAAGAAGAAGAAGAAGAAGAAGAAGAAGAAGAAGAAGAAGAAGAAGAAGAAGAAGAAGAAGAGGAAGAAAAAGAAGAAGAAGAAGAAGAACAAGAAGAAGAAGAAGAACAAGAAGAAAACAAGAAGAAGAACAAGAAGGAGGAGGGAAGAGTGAAAGTCGCCATGGCGAAGTTGGCCTTTTGCGGCATGGAAAACACGCTGACCGGTAGGGAGATGTCAGTTGCAACGAGAGGGGAATGTTTGAATGCTGCATGGAACCTGTACTTTTGTGTAATTGTGAGGCAGGACAATGAGTAGACAGGATGAGAGACATCTGCTGGCTGTGAGGATGTGGTTTCTGGGGAAGATGCAGGGAGTGCCATGAACGGACGGAGAAACTATTGACCAGGTTCTGCGGGAGACAAATGAGGACCGTAAACTAATTGCATAATTTAGTCGTAGATAGTCACAATATTTTGGACACGTTGTGAGAGGACATAAATTGGAGAATGGCTGACAAGATTGGGGTTTGGAAAGGAGGGAGGGAAGCAGAAAAGTAAATACCCGGATGGTTTGGCCACGTGGTATGGTCAAGATGAGCGCACAGCTGGTCCACAGCTCTGGTGATCGAGTGAGATAACGAAACATGACCGCCCACGCTTGACGGCATGGCACATGATGATGATGAACAGTAGTAGTAATAGAGGTAATAGTTGGTGTTGTCGTTGTTGTTGTCGGATCATTTGCTACTATAGTGGGAGGATGAGGAATTGATGGAGGAGGACATGTGGATAACGTCAGATGTATTATATAATCAGTCAATGACATATGCTACAGTGTTGCTAATGACATCAATATGACATTAATACCCACGAGTGCATCGCTCAACTAAAATTATACAAACATGTAGGCGATATTTTCTATCTTGTGCGCAATTTATGACGCAGTCGGCAGTGATGGCCGCAATGGAGAATCTCGTGAATGATAAAATAAATGTCCAAGATATGTTATGTCAACTATTAGACAATTCAGGTGTAACCGGCGAGAAATGAAGCTAATTTACTTTTCATCAGCAGTCGCTGCCTCTTGTATATATCTAACAGGCCTGATACAAAGCTACCGCATGCGATAAATCTGATGGCGGTTGTTTAGTGAGTGGAACTAAATACTTGACGATGTTGGTTAGTAGTGTGTATGTTTTGAGGAGAGAAATTGAGACTGTATAGTGTTTTCTAAATCATTGATTCCAATACTAGAATTATGGTGATGAATGGGGATTGTGGTGATAATGATGGCGCTTATGGGAGGGAAAAGATGAAAGAAGACGTCATAGAAGAGGAAGACAAGAAGAAAGGACAGAAGAAGAATTAAATGAAGATGAATGTAAGTCTCTCTCTCTCTCTCTCTCTCTCTCTCTCTCTCTCTCTCTCTCTCTCTCTCTCTCTCTCTCTCTCGCTCTCTCTCTTTCTCTCTCTCTTACCTCTCTAGTCCAATATTTCTGTAAACTTATCGGCACTCAACACACAAGCACACACACACAAACGCGCACGCACACAAACATACACATACACACACGCGCGCATGCATCAACACGACCCTAATGCCAAATAAGAAAAACACAAATTTAAATCTTCAATCGTGCAATTTCGACTGACAAATCAGTGACGTAAAAGTTGTAGGCCCATTCAGAACTCGCACTTGCCATACTCTCAGATGTGGCACACCGAACTGTCCGAAATGATTAGCACTAATCTGGTTGCGTAGGAGAAACGGATGTGATTAATTCGGTTACAAATGTCGTTTGTGGATTAGATGCAGTGTCTTCCATGATGGACACCCGAAGATCCTTGAGGAAGTAAAGCTTTACATTCTGAATCAATGCATCACAGGCGGACAGGCATCATAAAAAGACAGTGATATGTGTATGACAGCACTATCTATCTATCTGTCTATCTATCTATCTATCTATCTATCTATCTATCTATCTATCTATCTATCTATCTATCTATCTATCTATCTATCTATCTATCTATCTATCTACCTACCTACCTACCTATCTATCTATCTATCTATCTATCTATCTATCTATCTAGCTATCTATCTATCTATCTATCTATCTATCTATCTATCTATCTATCTATCTATCTATCTATCTATCTATCTATGTATCTATCTATCTATCTATCTATCTATCTATCTGTCTCTCTATCTGTCTATCTATCTATCTGTCTATCTGTCTGCCTAACTACATACGTACCTCTCTGTCTGCCCGCCTAGCTTTATGTCTATCTGTCTCTCTGTCTATCTAGCATCCTCACCGCCATACTTCCACATGTCTATCTGTCTGTCTATCTGTCTGTCTGTCTGTCTGTCTGTCTGTCTGTCTGTCTGTCTGTCTGTCTGTCTGTCTGTCTGTCTGTCTGTCTGTCTGTCTAGCATCCTCACCGCCATACTTCCACATGTCTATCTGTTCGATTACTTCTTAATCCATCTATGTAGTGTAATGCTTTACCGTGACACACTTAGTCTCCAGGATTTATTTGCGCGTTTTCCTTTGTTCCACCGCCTTCCGCCCGCTTTGCGAGCTAACTAGCACGACGGTTCTAATGATTTTGTTGGAGTCTTTTGTGAGGTTGTGTCCAACTGAAATTCAAGGCCACACTTTAAGTATGTAAGGGAAACAAGGAAAAACATTTGACACTTTTCAGCCATTTGATGATATTAATTTAAAGTTGTTATTTTTAAAAACGTAGCGGTTTTATTGCCAACTATTAATAGTGTCATGCTACGTTTATTATGTATTGCATAAGTTGTGGTTTTGGGGCTAGCGAACCACAGCTTCCCAATTCCCCAACATAGCCACTGGAGGGTTCGAAATCTGCCATGGTCGGTTTGAAAGAAGACCATTTTGCTTTCATTTCGATGGCATAAGACGTCGGCCGTTCAGAAGAGAGCCAGGGCAGACTTATGCGCTTAACATTCCTTAGTGTGTCACAATCTGCCAATAAATGTTGGGGTTGATTGCTGCGCCCTGTAAGGGACATGCCACTAACTAGCTTTTATGTTGCTTATATATATAATATCTCACTCACCCGCTCATTATCTCACTCACTCACTATCTCCCACTGAGGTCATCTCGGTCACTCTCGTTCTCTCTGTCTCTCACTTACTATATCCTGCTCGTCTCTCACTCACATTCTCCCATCTCTCACTCAGATATTAACTCCCACACTCACTCACACTCTACCCCTTTCCACTCTCTCTCTCTCTCTCTCTTTCTCTCTCTCTCTCTCTCTCTCTCTCTCTCTCTCTCTCTGCCTGCCTCCCAAACACTCTGTCTCTACGCCTCTACGGTGAATGGGTCTGTGAGAGATGTTTGTGGGTTGGGGGATGGGTGTGTGATGGGTGTGGGGATATGTCTGTGAATGGGGGATATGTCTGTGTAGGTGGGAGTGTGTGAATGTGGATGAGGTAAATGCAAGTGGGTGGTGACGGTGTTTGTAGGTGGGGGATATGTGGGTGCATGAGGAGATGTGTGTGTGTGTGTGTATGTGGGTGAGAGATGTGTGGGCGGGGATGTGTATGGGGAATACATGTGGGGGATGTGTGTGTGGGTGGGGGAATGTGTTTATGGGTGGGATGTTGTGTGGGAGGGGCGATGTGTGAGGGTGAGGGGTGTGTGGGTGAGTGGGGAAGGTGTTGCGGGTAAATGAAGGATGTATGTGAGGGTGGGGGATGTGTGTTTGGCTGTGAGGTTGGAGTGTGTGTGGGTGGGTGGGTAGATGGGAGATGCATTTGTTGATAGGTGGGTGGCAGATGCGTGGGTGTGAGTGGTTGATAGATGAGTACGTGAGTGACTGGATGTGTGTGACAGATGAGTGTATGGGTGGGGGATGTGTGTGTGGGTGGAAAGATGTTTGTGGGTGGGGTATATGTGGTTGGTGGAGTGTGTGTGGGTGGGAGGAGTGTGTTTTTGGATGGGGAATGTGTTGGTGGGTGAGGATATGTGTATGGGTGGGGAAATGTGTGTATGTGTATGTGTCAGTGTATGGGTGGGGAGATGTGTAGTTAAGGGATGTGTGATTGGGGGATTGGAGATCGGTGGGTCGGTGAATGGAGGATGTATAGGAGGGTGAGTGTTTGTAAGTTAGGGGGTGGGTGGGTGGGGGATGTGTGGGCGTGGGATGTGTGTAAGTTGGGGATGTGTGGGTGGATGCCGGTTTTGTGTGTTGGTAGGTGCAGGTTTTGTGTGTTGGTAGGTGCTGGATGTGAGTTGGCGGGAATATGTGTGTGTGGGTGGGGGATGTGCGGCTAGGGGATGTGTGTTTGGCCACGTGGTTGGGGGTGGGTGGGTGGTGGAGGATATGTGGGTGGGTGAGTGATGGTAGGTTATGGGATGGGTAGAGGATGTGTGTGTGGTGGGGAGATGTATGAAGGTGGGGGATGTGTGGGTGGGTGGGTGCATGCATGTGTGCCTGGGTTTGTGTGTGGGTGGGTGGGAGAGGTAGGTGGGAGATTTGTGTGTGTGTGGGTGGGGAGATGGTGTAGTGGGATGTGTATGTGGTGTGTGGGTGGGGGATGGATGGGGGAGTGTATGTGCCTGGGGATATGCGTGTGGTTGGGTGGTGGATTTGTGTGTGGGGGACGCGCGGATGGATAGGGATGGGTGTGTGGCTGGGGGATTTGTCTCATAACATGGTAACATGCATTGTTTATGTTTACAACATTCATTTGACAATGTTTTTTTTCTCCATAGGTGAATGTACTATGCACTGATGAACGAAAGATGAGTGGTTGGAAGGGCCGAATGTAAGACGGGCCTGCGTGCCCAATTTGTTACCCTTCGAAATAAAGTCCGTTCGTTCGTTCTCTCTCTCTCTCTCTCTCTCTCTCTCTCTCTCTCTCTCTCTCTCTCTCTCTCTCTCTCTCTCTCTCTCGATTTATGTCTGTCTCTCTCTATCTCGATTTCTGCCTGTCTGTCTGAGTTTCTATCTGCTTGTCTATCTGTCCGAATCTATCTCGATTTGTGTCTGCCTGTCTGCCTGTCTGTCTGTCTGTCTGTCGCTAATTCCGCCCCCCCCCCCCCCTAAATTCACACTTGGGCCCGGCATACACCATTTCTATGTACACTCTGCTCTCATCATATAAAGCGAATTGTGCAAGAGCAAAACGCGGCAACAATCACATGGCTCTCCCAAGGGAACCTCCATTGACATCTTGCAAACAACAGGGGCTGTAATTCGTCATTCGGGCAGCCAGACACGAGTCTTTCCCAAACAACCCCACGCGCCCCAGAAGCGTGGGAGGGCTGTATCCGCCAGACACCCGAGATACGCGACGACAATGTCAGCTATGATCAAACAGATCGAATGGCGAATACAGAATCTGAGAGCACGTGGAGTTAGTGAAACAGCATTACTATTTTAACAATTGGAAAGTCTCTAGTCCCACGGCTCGTGGACCAGATGCGGCACTTCACATTGCTGAATGAGGCCGTCGAGGACAGGTTAATAACGAACATACATACTTATAATGAATGAATCACACACACACACACACACACACACACACACACACACACACACACACACACACACACACACACACACACTAGATACACTGAGAGAGAGAGAGAGAGAGAGAGAGAGAGAGAGAGAGAGAGAGAGAGAGAGAGAGAGAGAGAGAGAGAGAGAAATGGTCGGAAAGCTGTCCTAGAACACGATTACGAGGTTACAAAATTGACATGGCGGCTAAAGCTTTCGTAAGCAAAATAAAGAAATAAAAAAACAGACACAACCACATGGAAAACACTACATGAAAATATAAATATAAAAGTTACTATCTGTATCCTTGTTGTGGATTTGACACGTCATTCATTAGATCCACGTGTATGATTTTAATAATATGAGTTAATATATTTGTAGTGAATGCCAAACCAATAATAATACAGTACCGTAACATTCAAACATAAAGAATAATCCATCGTTTTATTACAACAGATATACACTTACAACAGTATGTCAAAAGTTGTACAGTTTTAACATTATTAAACAGTTGTGCAGTTGTATCGTAATAAAAGGATGCATGCCAATTACGAGTGCGCCTTATATTCAAAGAGTAAACCAAGACCCTGTCATTTACTGACAATATAGTATCTTGCGGTTTATGACAAGGGTTATTACCCATTCCTATGGAAAAAAACAAGATTAGGCCGAGAGAGGGATCATGTCGTTTGGGAACCACATGTTTCTCTGAAGCTCTGCCCAGGCATTGTGATGGAATATTGGCCACATTCCAACTCACATACTGTGATCTGTCAAGACTGCAAGGTGCCACTCATTGAGACTGAGGAATTAAGGCCGCCTGGCTAGTGCAGTCACCGCGAAATGTGCAGGTTTCACAAAAAACTCCACACCTTACATCCCCCCTCCGAATCCCCTTATGACCTATCTGGAACATTAATCAGACAATACGCTGTAATATATGGGAACCCATGCTTAGCCAATAATGTTAAGTTTTTGTGATGCACTGTTTGATTTTCACCGAAAATCCAACTTTAATTATGGTTAAGATTTGTTACTGGAGGCCTACATTGTGTTATAAAGATCAGTAGTTTGGTTGTGAAATATTCTTTTTACTGTTACTTACATATGAATAAAAGTGGAAATAAGAATATGAATGGCGTGACCAACGGCATAATTTTGTGCCAACTATTTAAAACTGTAATTAAGTTACAGGCTGCAGAGTTGTCGAACTTTTAACTTACATATGGATGACGTCAGAGGCCGGTGTACGAATATGACATCCGCCATTTGTGTAATCGAGATTAGTCACCGCACGCATAATTATACTAATTTACATTAGAAGTGGGGATCTCTTGGATTCGTTCAAAGTAGCCACTTTAGTAACATTTTCTAAATTGCTTTTTAATTATGCAATCTGCATAGTTGGATACCTCTTGAAACAAGAAATCCAACGGTAACTTATTCAAGTCTGTAGGTCAGTTATAAGCTGAGATATCAATGTTTGTGTGTCAATTTATCACTTAATATCCACAAAGCGAAAATACTCTTTTCCTATTTTGAGAAGTTTTGACCAAAACACATTCGCTAAGGTTCAATGATATGGTCCGTTTAGAATGATGACAAATTGCACATATATACAATAATGGATGTTGCATGTAAATATGCATTAATTATCATTGTAGTCGCTCTTAATATTCCATAAAAATATTAAATGTTCATAGCTGGAGTATGACAAGAAAAAATGCCATCTCCCGCCATTGAAGTACTAGTAAATACTACATTACAGCATGCGATCTTCATAATTTCAGTGTGACATTTATTGTCAACTTAATTGGTCCATAATTACAAATTAGACATCAAAATGGATGCTAAATTTAATAATGCATAGTATTATAATGTAGTAAGTCTCATAAAACGGTATTTACGGGTTTACTTACCGCTTAAAATAGACACAAGAAATAGTTGCCAAACAAAACCGCAAGTATATTTTCGTTAAAATTCGGTAATCGGTTACTAAAGTGTCTAGTTCAAAGAAAGTAAATTCAGAAAATTGTTCACCCTCTAAAATATATAGAAAACTTACTAACATAAACAGTTGTGTTGCAACGTTTTAGCTTCACTACCGGTAAATGATGTCCCAGTATTTATTATATAAGGCTGCGCACTATATTCACAAATTTCACTTTTACTTCCAAATCTGACTACCCGAAAGCCCGTGCTTTGTAACACCGAGCATATTAGACAATATTTTACCGTACTCTCTCAGTTGGCATGAGTTTACATCCGCTTCGAATTGAAGTTTTCTTAGGGATCATAAATTGGTCAGCACAACATTTTAAAATAAAGTTACAATTTAGTTGCATATTCTTTACAGGACGTTTACAATCCATCCCACCATTTATTAGCTGTTTAATATGCTTCTTTTTCCCCATTAATTTTTCATGGTTGACTACACCATCGAAACAAACGCAAAGTGATCTTCTCTCAAACCGCCACTTCCTGATTTCTAACCGTCGACCTTTTTCCCCGGGAAACACTGCGTTGACCAACCTCTAAGTTACAGATGCGAAGTATCGGAAGAGTAAATACCAGGTAAACTGGCCGTCTGAATGCTGACCACATTAGCCACACAATGCCACTTAGTCAAGTAATTATACATCTACCAGCATCTACTTCAATTTGTCACGATGACATGAAAAAGTATTATTTTTTTTTTTAAATTATAACTCCTGTTAACATAAATTTGATACCAAATGACTAACGTAAGGTCTGACTAGAAGGAACATACGTATTTTCTGGCAATACATGAACCATAAAAAAAAAAAAAAAAATATACCATCCGCCTTAAGGAGTGCTAACATCCAATCCACATTTCATCAGTTCATAATGTTAACATTTGAAATATTGATATCGCGGGGCCTTTTAGGTTGGGATTTATGTACGTCTATTTGACATAACAAAATAACGAGATAAATAAGCATGTAGACAGACTGATAGGCAGAGAGACATTCAGACAGACAATCACATAGACAGGTAGACATGAGTACATGTGTAGTGACTGAAGGACGGTCTACGGGAGAACGGTCTGGAGGTCAATCAGGTGAAATGACACAGACAGACAGACAGACAGACAGACAGACAGACAGACAGACAGACAGACAGACAGACGGACGGACGGACGGACGGACGGACGGACGGACAGACGGACAGACAGACAAACAGACAGACAGACAGACAGACAGACAGATAGACAGACAGACAGACAGACAGACAGACAGACAGACAGACAGACAGACAGACAGACAGACAGTGATATTATTCACATTACCCATCTAGTATCGATTCGTCCAGAAACATATGGACTGTTTTTATGGGCACTATATACCAAATACCCGGGAAGGTTAACCCGGTCAACAAATGCCCGCAGAAGTCGGATGTCTGGCCTAACGGCGCAAGAACGCAGCTCTGCTGTAAACAGGCACAACGCAGTCACATCCGGAAAAAAAAAATCCGGATGAACGCAGAAGAAGATATACCAAATACGACATAAGGACATGACTTATTACGCTAGCAATGGTATTAGCAGTAACCGGCTCCGTTGCGAAGGAGTTACCGACGCAGTTCTTAATCCCGCATACCCGCGTTCGAAACACAGCTGTGTTGGTGTTTTATGAAATGGTGTGGGTGTCTGTCGTTCAGAAAGCAATGGCAAACTACTGAACGTAAACGTACCCAGGAATCACGAACACCCCAAAAATGCTGAGGTTGACTGCTTTGTCCTGTAAAGGACATGCAACTAACTTCAAGCAATAGTAGTAATATTACTTGTAATATAGAAGTAGTGGTATTGGTAGTGGTGGTGGTGGTGGTGGTGGTGGTCGTAGTAGTAGTAGCAGTAGTAATAGTAGTAGTAGTAGTTGTAGTAGTAGTAGTAGTAGTAGTGGTAGTAGTAGTAGTAGTAGTAGTAGTAGTAGTAGTAGTAGTAGTAGTAGTAGTAGTAGTAGTAGTAGTGGTGGTGGTGGTGGTGTTGGTGCTGGTGGTGGTGGTGGTGGTGGTGGTGGTGGTGGTGATGGTAGTGGTGGTGGCTGTTGTGTGGTGGTGGTAGTAGCAGTAGAAGAAGAAGAAGAAGAAGAAGAAGAAGAAGAAGAAGAAGAAGAAGAAGAAGAAGAAGAAGAAGAAGAAGAAGAAGAAGAAGAAGAAGAAGAAGAAGTGTTCAACCTCGTCCTTCCTGCGTAGTACCCTAACAACAACCACAACATGATTATGACTAACTTCCAGTAACTATCTTCTTTAAAACGTTATGACATTTTTGTCGTACGCCTCATCTTCCAATAGTCAATACTGGAAATATGTGTGGACTAGAACAATACAATGTATGAAGAGTTTGTTTCCGGTGTCGCTCTTTAATAGCGATGCGTCAGACATTCTGATCAGGTGAACAGACATTTATTTATTCAATACATGCCGAAGCTGTACACGTGGGCGGTCATGGTTCGCCACCACACACGATCATCAAAGTCTTAGATCGGGTCTGTCTGTACTGATAATGTCATGTGGCAGAGCTAGCCAAGTATTTTTCTCTCTGCTTGACTTGCTTCGTCTTCTTCTTTATTTCGCTTGAAATTTGTCAATATCTGCAATGTTGTCTCTTGTATGAATTTAACTGTCTCTTTTTAGTTCACTCAGTGGTCCATAGAGTTTATCTTCCACTGTCATTTCTCTAGGCCAGAACGTTTGCCTAGATATGTTGTATTTTGGGCAGTCTTGGAGTATGTGCTCTGCTGTCTGCCGCGCCAATCCGCATGAGCACATGGCTGATAGGCCAATCATGAATTTCGTATACATGTGGCTGCGTAATCTATTGTGTTTTAATCTGAAAAGCAGAATAATGATTTGCTCTGTTCTGCCCATAAGGTGGTAATCATCTTGAGCTGGTGTTTGTTGGGTTTCTGACGAATTTGATCATTCTTTTCTTCTAGTGATATGTAACAGGTATATCAGGTTGTTCTTCTATTGTTCCTTCCTTGGCTAGTCGATCAGCTCTCTCGTTTCCGGGTACTCCACAGTGAGATGATATCTACTGTATGGTGACCTTACGCTGGCTACCAAGTTCAGAAAGTAGTGACCGTAGTACTGGCAATTTCCCGGACAGGAGCGCCACAAGTACTGATTTTGCATCTGTCAATAGCACCACAGACTGTGTACCATGGTTGGTATTCTGTAATTTCCTTGTTGCTATCTTGGTTATGTGGCTTTCTGTAGCATAGTTATGGCAGTCTTTTCCTGTTGGTACTCAGGCCGTGTCCTATAAATTATTTGGGTATACCATGTACACACATTGTCTTGCTGTTTTCCCATACGTTTCATTTCTCTAACCAGTTTACAATTTTAATTTCAAGCGACTACAAATTCTGTCTCCCTTCGTATGAATAGTACAGGCGACTACAGATTATTTCTTCCATTGTGTGAATAGTACAAGCGACTACAGATTCTGTCTTCCATCGTGAGACTAGTACAAGCGACTACAGATTATGCCTTCCATCGTGTGAATAGTACAAGCGACTACAAATTATGTCTCACATCGTGTAAATAGTAAAAGTGACTACACATTCTGTCTTCCAGCGTGTGAATAGTACACGCGACTAAAGATGCTTTCTTCCAGTTCACTTCAAACTGAACGCTTCAGTAAGTAAAGGGCTCCTCTTCACGCCTTCAGGCTTAATAGGTACATGCGCTGGCCGCATATCGTTTATATAGACATTGAACTATATATGTGTCTGGTCAATGTCAAGTCGGCCGCTTGTACTTCTCAGAACATTGCTTGGTAGCTGTGTCGAACAGAAAGCCCTGATACATTTAACAAAACTTAGCAAAAATAATAATCATAGAATGTGTAAGTAGTTTTATGTTTTTATGATAAGTTTATGATATTGATAGCAGTGTGACGGGACAGCCCCGGCAGCATCATAATTACACAAGTTTTCAAGGAATTACAGAGCCCACAATATTTTTCTAAAATTCTCTAAAAGAATAAACGTTCCCCAGAAGAGGATAAAAACGTAAGAGAAAAATACAGAGTCACTTAGAGCCCGCACTATCATTTTTACTACATTGGTAGATCAAAGCAACGTCTGGTCTCTACATCTAAGAGATTTTCCCTTTGATGTTCTGATCAACCAGACATCGCGGAGCCAGTCAGCTGAGATTGATGTGTTAGTTTACAAGCCTGCGGTTGGAATAGGGACTAACACCTTACGTTCAACAGGACCTAACGTGTGAACCAGCCACGGCAGAATGGGAGATAAGAGGGTCAGCCAGACCCGTCTGAAATAATACATGGCAGTGCTACTCAGGGGAAAACCCCGTGTGATCCAAAGACGGCAATATAATGCAGGCCTAACACCTATCTATAAGTCCAGACATTGGGGAGACGGGACAACGTCTGAGTTGCCAACACAAAGGAGCAATTAGGACCAGATACTTAACACCTCACTGCAATACAGCGGCAAAGTAGGAACACATGGCTGACACACTATTGCCAGCAACCCAGGAAGGCGGGTGTTAATAGCCTATTGGAATGTAATGACGCAACTGCATTGCCGCCAAAGCATGTTTCATTGTTTCAGGCGTGGCGGGGCCTCGGTCAATTTGATTGACAGATGAAACTACCCTTCACAGGAAAGGAGGAGGGGTGAAAAGAATTTGGCACTTAATCCATCTAGGTAAATCGTCCTACATGAAAAATAGGTGGAGCTAACAGGAACTTGGACATATTAATTAACCAACCTGGAAACTAGCCAGGAATTGAATAGAATAAAACTGCATGCATGGCCAGCAATCCTCAGACGCATTTACAATAGCATTCTTAGGATACCTACTGGAGAAATATTAACATTTCGTTCTGTTGGACTTCTGTACGAAGTATTATGACAGGATTTCCTAGCTATAACCCAGGTAAGACCATTACTCTGATTAGTTGTCTGCTAGTCTGAAGGCTTGTGTAGTTTCTTGTTCTGCATATTCTCCCAAACTTTACACTGGTGGATTTTCTTTGTACTTAATGTTCCAGTTCTAGCTTTACGATTTCACTGAGAACTATTTTCTTCTTTCATTCACCACTTGGTTGTCTGATTTGTTGTATGTGATAATTTGGAGAAATCCATTATCCAAGCTACATGAGCGTGTGGCTTATGCATGTACAGGAGATACATTTAGATTCATCCTGTATGATGTTAAACATTGGGGAGACTGACTACTTAGGAGAAATTCCTGAGAGCTACCAGTCTCTTGATAGCGTCCAATTAACATTGATTATTTGGACCAACACTTTGAGTGCCTACCAAGATTATGGTGAAACCACTTGGTTTGAGGAATGGCACCAGTTCACCTTGTCTGCATGATGTCTGCATGAGGACAGACATGACTTAGGACATTCAATATCCCAGACAGATTCAGGGAAGGCATTTAATGTTCGACAGGACTGTGCGACCAGCCCTTCCGACAAGACAGTATGAATGAATCAGAAAGGGAAAGAGTAAGTGAGGTGAACTTATATGGGAAACACTCCATTACACAAATGTATATGAATATGTATGTTTTGAGCTATAGATGTTCTAAATAGTTTTATTAATATATACATATATATTTATTTATTTAGAACTGATATATGTTTATGTAACATGCCATCATATATATCATCATACCATCATATATTATGACTTGAATGTATGTTTATATGAATGTATAGACATATGTGTTTTGAGATGTGTAGACGTAGATACTACCCATCTCCGTTCGTTTCATTTCAGATCTCTTAGGAGCAATGGACAGTCAACAACCCATATCCGGAAGTGACTTAGCCTTGTGAGGGACCAATTTGGACTCCTTCAATCTGACAGTGAACTGCGTCTCACTGGGGGAAGCATGACCTATGTGCTTCTGAGCTTTTCAGCCAGATGAGTTACGTATACCATAATATAATCATCATCATCATATAATCATCAAGGCTAGAAATAATAAACACAGTTGTTGTATTTTAAAACTCAATTTGTCCGTATAATTCTAAATGTTTATAAATGTTTGTGTAGCGTAATCAAGTACACACATTTTGTATCATTTAGTGGGGGTTCACACATATTGTCCAGAAGTGGGAATCTATGTCCAGGAGGTACATTGTCTATGCAGTCATAAGTAACCAGATTACGTTGCATAACTTAACTCCTCCTTTCTCACTTCTGGTGATACCAAGTACAGCCAAATCTATATAGATATATTCTATCTTCAACGAGCCACTTCTTGGCTGTTTTCTTGAGTATCAGGGACAGTGTCTTAAATCAGCATAACAGACATTTGTTCCACGTTTTCTCTCTGGGATCTGGGGTGTTAATTAGTCCCTTCTGACAGAGAACAGGGGATCTTAAACTGCATCCAGAACTAAACACCAGTAGAAGAAAATGATTTTGGCTGAGTGGTTGCCCATCTGGGATCTAACCCCAGCCAGTTGGTGACAGGCAGAGTAGACTGAATAAATAGGTCCTTTAAAGTTAGTCTGTCTATAGCATAGTATCAGTAGCATCGCCAACATCATCACCGCTGACCACGAGATCTTCATAACCATCTTCGTCAACACTACTGTCTTCATCGTCCCTTTCACTGTCATCCTCTGCACTACCATTATCATTATCACCATCATCATCATCGTCACCGCGACCATCATTGTTACCATCATCATCGTTCGTCACTACGATCATCATCATCGTCACTACCACTATCACTATCATCATCATCATCATCATCATCATCATCATCATCATCATCATCATCATCATCATCATCGTCACTACCACTATCATCGTCATCATCATCACACCATTATCATCGTCACCGTTATTATTATCATGAAGAGTTCATCACGACCACCATAATCTTAACCATCATCACCACAACCGCCATCCTCCCACCACCTTCATCATCATTTTCATCATATTATTATCATCTTCGTCACCAGGATCATGATCATCATTATGACCATCGTCGTTATCGACATCATCGTCCCCGCCACCAACATTATTGTCACCACCATTATTGTAGTAGTCATCATCACCATCGTCATCACCATTATAATCATTTGCACCATCGCCACCATTTTCAAGACTATCATATTGTCATATTAGCATTAGAAATACCGGAAAAACAAGGACGTACACACACACATAGATTATTAGAAATTGACTGACATTTGACGAACGGGAAGGGAAGTATATATTGCTGGCCACACTAGACAACATAAAGCAATGCAAGTTACATGCACCCACAGTGACAAAAAATTTATTGCATGTCCCCTACAGGGCAACGCAATCAACCCCAAGCATTTATTAGCAGTTTGTGATTTACTAGGAAATTTCACGTTAAGTAGTTTGCCATAACTTTCTGAACGGTCAACGCTTCTTACAATCGAAATCAACGCAAAGCTATCTGCTTCAAACTTGCCCAGCCTGATTTCGAACTCTCGACTCGGTATGTCGGTGAATTCTAAAACTGCGTGTCAACTGACACTGGTCTACGCACAGAGTATCCGACCAGAATTATACAGTCAACCCCTCAGAATTGTACAGAAACTCATATATCTTAAACACGTATCTGCTTGAGCTCTCGTGTAGGTTAAGAGAACTCGTGTAGCAAAGAAACCGGTCTCCTCATTTCAGTAAAATGTTACAGAATATGTGAATTAAGGGATTACAATTACCAGTGTGTGTAAATTATGAAGTCATTCAAGAAAACAGGTTATCTGATGGAAAATACTGTTGTAATATGGATGTTGAGGTAATGCGCTTTCATATATACAGGTCACCGTAAAATTTCTGAAATGGTCAATTTCATTCCGGGGCGCTATTGCTTCCAGATAATTTCCGGACAATTTATGAGAATTGTCTCTTTTCTATTTAAAAAAAAAAAATTAGAATGTTTGTTTTCTGCCGGCTCCGTAGCGAAGGTGTTACGGACGCAGTTCGTAATCTCGCATACCGCGTTCGAAACACAGCTGCGGGCGATTTGTCAGTTAGTTAGTTTTTTTTTAATGAAATAGCTTGAGTGCCTGTCGTTTAGAAAGCAACGGTAAACTATTGGACGTAAATTTGCTTAGGAATCACGAACAGCCAAAAAATGCTGGGTTGACTGCTTCGTCCTATAAAGAATCTGCAACAAACTAACTTATATTATATTTTCTGTGGCAATATGCGGTCGAGAATAGTGGATTATTTCGCAATAGCTAATGAAGAAATTTGACACTTTCGAACTTAAATGTTATAGAAAATATTTCATAGAAGTCTTCAATAAACAAGAGGTAAAACACATAGGTTCTTCAAGATCTGAATACAGAAGAAACCTAGCCGATAAACATGTCTCAAAAATTGAAATAAATTGTAAAATTTAAGCAAAAACATCAAAGGAATACATGAATCCTGGAAGAAAAGGTAGGGTCCAACAACTACTGTCTTCAAAGACACACTAGACGGGAACATGAATTTGACAGGGCAGTGGTTCTTAACCGGTGGGGGAGTGAAATTTTAAGGTTTGCAGGGGGAGAGGAGAAATAAGATTATTTCAAGATCGCGTTAAAACAAGAACCGATTACTTGATATTGTTTTTCCTTCCATACTTTACGGTTCTCACCCTTCTGAAATTCGTTTTATAACGTAAGTAGACCCGCAAATCGTACGTCTAAGTTTCCTCTAATCTGCATCAGAAGAAAGAAACTCAGGGAATAAGGTACCTTTAATCTATATCAGCCAGTCTCCGTGGCGATGACGTTGCCGACGCGATTCGTAATGCCGCTTACCCGCGTTCGAAACACAGCAGTCACCGATTTGGCAGCAGATCGTGTCGCGCTGGTTTTAACGTGTTGGTATGGGAGCCGGTCTTTCAGAAAGCAATGGCAAAATACTGAACTTAAATCTTACCAAGACATCAACAAAAGGCAGTATAATGCTGGTGTTGACTTCAGCGTCCTGTAAAGGAAATGCAACTATAAAAAAGACCCACAAATCACTTTTTATGTAGACGTCTAGACTTGATCTAGTATGTTTTATTAAATAGCTTCCATTTTTACGTATACTATGCAGGGTCGGGGGAATTTATAGGGAGGAAATACGAAGTGGGTGGGGGAGGGGGTGAAATTCTGAGCATATGGTGAAGGGGTGCATGGGCCAAAAAAGGTTGAGAACCACTGAGACATGGGAATTGGGCACAGATCGAGAGCTGTCCAGCGGGCCACGATGAGATCGACCTTCTGCAGTGAAACTGCTACAGGATGATGATCTGTTGCTGGAATGCCAGGCACAGTAAACCTCTGACAATACAGGTCGGAGAAAATCCCTGCCAATACTGGACATTGAATCCGAACCGCTGTCTTGGTAAGCAAGTGCATTAACCACTGTGCGAATACGGCTCCTTCATTATGTCAGACGAAAACAAACCTATTCAAAATACATTTAGTAAGTGAAGGACCGTTTTACGCTCCTTGGGCACACCAGGCATATGTTGTGAGACTCATATTTGTATAGAGCAAACGGGCCTCCACTTGTCATGTGGTCAGTGTAACACTGGTCGCCTTTGTTTCCCAAGACATTTCGTGATATCAATTTGAGACTGTATTGACGAGGTTAATTACAAAAACAAAAAAAATTTGATTCCGTCCCTGTGCTGATTGAAACCACGAAAATCGGGCGGGAAGGCCAGCGTCTAGCCACTACGCTACAGTGGCTCCCAAATCTATTACATATAGAGCATATTACGTACCAGAGATCAACAACCGGGATAAAACAAAACGCGATGTTAATGACTACGCAAAATGTGCCGTTATTCAAGACGACAAAAGACGATCTCCACAGGGAATCTGCCGTGATTTGACAACAGCCTAGTACATACACAAGACAGACTACACATTACAATGAGAGGAAATGATGCGGGAGGCATCTGATGAGCAGGTGTAGGGAGCTCTTCAGTTATGACAAGCAACAAACGGGAGCAACCGTCATGCAACCTGGTGCATTCTCTCTCCGTGACCCCGGGACGAAGATTTCTTTGTCCGTTTGAACTGCGGGTCACCTGTTTTTGAGTCCGGCTATTTGTAGTTCATATTCAATCAAGTGTTAAAGAATTTCAGTTTCATTGGTGGGATGGTGACGATGATGTTCTGTTGTAGAATTGTACCTGTGTTATTCTCTAGAATAGGCATGGCGTGAACAAGTTCTTTACAGCTTTGGGGAGCTCATATAGACACATTTGACAGGAATGCAACAAGCAGCTTGGATTGATTTGATGTAAATGTAACAATTAGTGGAAGAAGAGGATTGAAATAAAGTTAGTATCATCATCAAGTGCCTTGCCAACTGGCGTGAGCGATCATGCTTCTCCACACTTTGCGATCTCCAGCAGATGTATAAGTTCATGCCATGACACAAGACTGTCAAGAATTTTCAGTCACTTTCTTCCTCTATCTCTTTTCCCACAAATCTTTTCAGTTGTCACAACTTGTTTCCAGTTTTTTGTCTTATTATAAGTCACTTTAAGTTAGTTGCATATTCTTTACAGGACGTTGCAGTCACCATCACTTTTTGCTGTTGTGATGTCTTAGCAAGTTTACGTTCAGTCTTTCTAGACGACCTACTGTCATAACTGTCATTTACTGCCAATATAGTACCTTGCGGTGTATGGCAGAGGGGTCTTTGAGCCTGAGAAATAAAGGCCGCCTGGCTAGTGCAGTCCCCGCGAACTGTGCAGGTTAGGATTTTCGTTTTGCCCCCGACAGAAAAAAATCCGACACCTTACCGAGGGATCGAACCCGGGCCTCCCGAATGAGAGTCCCCCTACACCCAAACCATTTCGTAAAAAACCAACGCAACGCGGTCTGCTGCCAAATCCCGCGCAGCTGTGTTTCGAACGTGGATATGCGGGATCACGAACCTTTCCGTAACACCTTCGCCACAGAGTACGGCTTCTTATAAAGTGGCCCCAGAAAATGAAAACCGCCTGTTCTGAGGTTTGTGATAAGTTGTTTTGGCGTCTATAAACTTATATTACTTCTATAACACTACATCTCTAAGGTTAGCAAATGCATTTCAAAACGTACAGACATGGTCCAGACAAAGCAGATGAATGAGGGACTATATATTCAACACGGAGTCATCTTTGAGTAATACAGAATGCTACATAGGTCATACTAGTTTCATAGACGACAATAAGACAATTGATAGTGCTCAATTACTACTACTACTACTACTACTACTACTACTACTACTACTACTACTACTACTACTACTACTACTACTACTACTGCTGCTGCTGCTGCTGCTGCTACTACTACTACTACTACTACTACTACTACTACTACTACTACTACTACTACTACTACTTCTACTGGTGCTGATGCTGCTGCTGCTACTGCTACTACTACTACTACTACTACTACTACTACTACTACTACTACTACTACTACTACTACTACTACTACTACTACTAATACTACGGTCTCTGCCGCTACTACTGCGCAAACTATGCAGTTAATTGCTTACTTATTGGCCTTATCAGTAACATGCGCTACCGCCATAGGTAAAAGTTATTATGCCTTTTTAAAGCACAAACTATCGTCTGTCAAGACGGCAAGGTGCCAATGTGTGTGTGTGTGTATAAGTACGTAGTACCTTGACTGTCACTTTAAACGTTCATCTACCCTTATGATGTCCAGAGTAATCGTTAGGCGGGTTGTCGCATTTTGCGGATCGCAAATCATGTCGTGGTAGCTCTTCTAAACATCCAGTCGAAATATACAAGCCGATATTTGTACTATCATATTTCGTATAACAGAAAATATGGCGAGGAACTGAACTGTTCAACTTAGTTCATACTCGTATTATTTTCAAATAAAGTCCCACAGCAGGAACCCGCTGTGGGTATGTGAAATATTAGGACCATCACTTTTGTAGAAAATCCAAGGAGGAGTAGGTGGTCAATCCTTCCCTTCCGCAGCGAAGGACGACAACCCTAGTCCTATCGCGCTCATGACAGCACCCTAACTTTTACATTAACGCGCCCGTTAAAAAACAAAACCAATAAACTAGGCCGGTAGGATGAACAAGCAGTGGGTTTATGGAGTGCTATAACCATACCGTATTCGAAGTCTTTAGTGTTGCCAATGCTTGCAGCAGCATCATCCATAGTTTGTCTTGATCTACATGTGACAGTCTCCCGTGTAGATGGTGGTTTGATACCTAGCGGGAGACACGTCTACACACCAGCCTAGCTTCTGTAGATGCACGTATTTCAAATGTTCAGAAGATCTGAATGTCGGTTTATCGGACTTACAAGTTGACACTCCATCGCCCAGAGACTAGCCACGGCGTTGGCGAAGTTAATATGTATCTGCGCTGATAATGTCATGAGCAGGGCGGGTCGAGAATTCGACTAGTTCGTCGACTGCTACGTGAATGAAAGATTAGCAACCTAGTTAAGTTAGTTGATATCCTTTACAGGACGTCACAGTCAACACCAGCAGTTTTTCCTGTTGTGATCTCTTGGCAAGTTTACGTTCAGTAGTTTGCCATTGTATTAGCCGCATATTCCTCCCTAAATTTATGTAATTGTCCAGAAACAATTTCCTAGTATGGTTGTGTGATATGACAGACACATTATATTGTGTAGGCCTGGGAGCAAGGGACAATAAGTGACCAATCTGAACTTTGTCAAGCGACGGGCCCAGGCATCGAACCCGTGTCCGGACGACATCAAGGCATTACCAGCGCAGCTCGCCAGCGAGCCCGCCCCTCACTGTATCCACGCCTACACAATGTGATGGCTCTATCACAGACCCATAGCAGACAGATAGCCACTGAACACATAAAAAAATATTTTAACATGAAGTGTTCCGAGAATCCAGAACCAAATATCCAATCAAGCAACGAACTAATTACCCAACCCAGCAACCATTTGCATTTAACGTATCATTGCTGTACATTGGACTCACGTGTCACGAGCGCTGCCTGGAGCTAGTTAATTAGTTAGTGGGAGTGTCTGTGGCGAACTGGTTACGCCGCCTGTCGCACGCCCCGAAGGTTGTGGGTTCGATTCCGGCACGCGTCGTTCGGTTCACGGGTGCAACTTTCTCGGAGGCTTCTGGGGGTCCTCACTGGAGCTAGGGAGTTCGTGCTTTTTGCGACGTTTTCGGCAAACCTCTTTGCGGAAAGAGACCGAGCCATATGGGGTAAAACCCGGTGCCGTGAAGTCGAATTCTTGCCTCACAAATCTTTCTTTAATTAGTTATTTAGTTAGTTAATTGCTTATCATTTTTAAAGTATATTGCAGTCAATCTCAGCATTTCTTGGCTATTTGTCATTTACTAGTAAATTTTACTTACTGAACGACCGACACTTATACCATTGAAATCAACGCAAGATGATCTGCGCTCAGATCGCCGGCGTCTGATTTCCAATGCCCTATCCAGTTTGTAGAGGATTTGTGACACTGCATTCACTAACCCCTAAGTCACAGACTGCCTGCAGCAAGAGAGATTAATTTACAAATAATGTTTTCATCAAGACGCTTGAAGTGGTTCACCGTTAACACCGCGGGCGCCAAAGGACGACACGAGGCGCGCAATCAGTGACTGAAAGCACCCCTCTCTCTGTCTGCCTTCAACAACGGCTCCATTCATGTGGGACAGCTATCTGCACGCACCTGAGATCATCCCCATCTGGTCACTTTGATTTCCGCCACAAGTTCAACCCTAAGTGACCCCTCGGCAGACGGTCAGTAGCTGAACTGACCCATACACGATCACTGTCCTAACACTGAGGCTGCTTCGCATCCTTTCGGTGTTTAAATTCTACTAAATAGGTTGAGCGAGAGGGCTAATGCAGGAAGACAAGACGATGATGAACAGGTAGTGAGTCAAAGACCTGACCCTTGCTTGTGATATTTAGCACTTGCAGTAACTGTGCTCGGCGAATCAGCCGCGTTCACACGTAGACTGGCGTCGCAAACAGCAGATCACATACACCAAGACATAAGATATAGCCCAAAATACGACATATCTAGACAAATCTTCTGGCCCAGAGACATAACAGTGGAAGATAAAACTCGATGAACCACTGATGACCACTCATCCTAAAATGGAGTGAAATTCATACATGAGACTAAATTGCAGTCATAGACAAATTTCAAGCGAACGAAAGAAGAAGAAGTAACTGTGTGTCTATGGGATGCCAATCTTTTCGTTGAATCTATCAAATATCGTCTCCACAATAAAGGTTGTCTGCAATTTATTTCCAATACGTTCTGTGTCTCACACTGGTTGTGCACTAACAGACCGCTTTTCTGTTATCCTCCCAGCGTCATCATTGTCTGTTTGATATCATAAAGTGAGTTACTTTGCATTGTTTCGTCAAGCCCCTGGTCCAGTACATCTGACTTCGACAAGCATATTTTTCGGGTTTGTGTTTCCTATCCTTCATCCAGTTTTTTTTTTTTTTAGTGTCTTAGACAAATATTTCATTCTTGATTCGTTACCAACATTGATAGTCTGTTTTCCGTTGAAGGTTGCACATGGCACATGTGTAACCAGTGTGTACAATCTATGTGAGGAGTCTTCATCTTCATTACGTTTACAAGCCAAACGCATTCTAAGCCTGTGTGGCGCGTGACTAATACCGCGAGACCAAATATGTTTGTTCTGATGAATATCATTATGCACATCAGGAGTGTAAGTCATGTTTTCCCCTGTAAATTTGCGTATTTCCTTGATGGCACGCGGCGCCCTCTTTTAGAAGACAATGCCAAAGACCCTCTTGTGTATGTGAATAGTATACTCTTTGGTAATAACATCATTGGTAATGGCCTTCTTCTTTTCGCGATGCCGTCGAGGTGGAGCATGTTGTTCATTCTACTTTACTTATCCCCTGGTTATCCTTATCTCGGGCGTGGTGGTTTCTGACGAATGTGTAAAGTATACCCGTGCCAGATAGAACAACCAGAGAGCATGTCCTACAAGAATCGCATTTAACCTGTTGATGATTCGAGAATTTAGACGTAGATTGTCCGGAATTGTTGGGCACATTTTGAGGCGAGAAACACTGAAAACCTTTGCGACAAATGACAAGTTTGCTGGGAAAATAGCCAGGGAAATGCTGAAAGATAAATATATCTTGACCTTGACCGCGTGGCATATTCGAGACAAAAACACAGAATTGATACAAAACTCTGGTGGTCGTATGGATAGTAAACTATGACCACCAAAGCTTATGATGATGATGAATGAACCACGAAGAAACGAAAAGTAGATTGTGAGCTTTACTGAAACACGATAACAAAAACAAATTGGACGTTGCGGCCAAAGCCTTCGTCAGCACAGAACAAACAAGAACCGACACGGCAATTTCATAACCCAGGACATTTTTTAAAATGGACTTCCGTGGCGATTCGAATACATGAACACTGGGCCAGAAGGCAAGTGTGCCGTTTACTGAACTTTCGCGGCCTCTAACAAATCACATTAACAAGAAAAGGACAATGGAGCATCCCAAATTCAAACAACACAAGAGAGACAACCGTGTTATTTCACATTGTAAACAAACGCGGTTACTGTCCCTGCTCTGACCTCGGAGGGTGCCGAGCGTGGTCAGCAGATCACCAGATGCGAGCATCCTGACACGGTAACACCTGACCTCTGTCCGTAATGATTGATGGGTTTATTTTAGGTGCAGACCTGCACAACTGTCCAGTCAGTGTACCTGTTGCCCTCCCACTCGACAGGTGGCGGGATGCAATCAATGAGCGGTAATATGGTGGTCCGACCGGGGTCACCGAGTCGCGAGGAAGAGACACACTGTTTGGATTCATACATAGCCAAGAGTTGTGTGATTCTTTACGATAGCCCTATGACTGCTCCATTAGTTAGTTGCACTGTCTTTTACAGGTCGTCGCAGTTAACCACAGCGTTTTTTGTTTGTTTGTTTGATTGCTTGTGATTTCTAGGCAACTTTACGTTCGTTGCTTTCTGAACGGCCAGCACTTATACCATTGTATTAAAGTCAACGCAAGGCCGTCTGCTTTCAAATCGCCTGCAACTGGGATGCCAACGAGGTATGCGGTATTACGAATTGTGTTCTTAATCCCTTCGCTGTTCCATTATCTTGTAAGACGCTGGCCTGGGAGCCGTGGTGGCATAATGGTTAGTACTCTTACTTCCTGGCCTGGGAGCCGTGGTGGCATAATTGTTAGTACTCTTACTTCCTGGCCTGGGAGCCGTGGTGGCATAATTGTTAGTTCTCTTTCTTCCTGGCCTGGGAGCCGTGGTGGCATAATGGTTAGTACTCTTACCTGCTGGCCTGAGAGCCGTGGTGGCATAATGGTTAGTTCTCTTACTTCCTGGCCTGGGAGCCGTGGTGGCATAATGGTTAATACTCTTACCTGCTGGCCTGAGAGCCGTGGTGGCATAATGGTTAGTTCTCTTACTTCCTCGCCTGGGAGCCGTGGTGGCATAATGGTTAGTACTCTTACCTGCAGGCCTGGGAGCCGTTGTGGCATAATGGTTAGTTCTCTTACTTCCTGGCCTGGGAGCCGTGGTGGCATAATGGTTAGTACTCTTACCTGCTGGCTGGGAACCGTGGTGGCATAATGGTTAGTACTTTTACCTGCCGGCCTCGGAACCGTGGGGTGATAATGGTTAATATTCTTACTTTCTGGCCTGGGAGCCGTGGTGGCATAATGGTTAGTACTCTTACTTCCTGGCCTGGGAGCCGTGGTGGCATAATGTTTAGTACTCTTACCTGCCGGCCTGGGAGCCGTGGTGACATAATGGTTAGTACTCTTACCTGCCGACCTAGGAACCATGGTATGATAATGGTTAGTACTCTTACTTCCTGGCCTGGGAGCCGTGGTGGCATAATGGTTAATACTCTTACTTCCTGGCCTGGGAGCCGTGGTGGCATAATGGTTAGTACTCTTACTTCCTGGCCTGGGAGCCGTGGTGGCATAATGGTTAGTACTCTTACTTCCTGGCCTGGGTGCCGTGGTGGCATAATGGTTAATACTCTTACTTCCTGGCCTGGGAGCCGTGGTGGCATAATGGTTAGTACTCTTACTTCCTGGCCTGGGAGCCGTGGTGGCATAATGGTTAGTACTCTTACTTCCTGGCCTGGGAGCCGTGGTGGCATAATGGTTAGTACTCTTACTTCCTGGCCTGGGAGCCGTGGTGACATAATGGTTAGTACTCTTACTTCCTGGCCTGGGAGCCGTGGTGGCATAATGGTTAGTACTCTTACTTCCTGGCCTGGGAGCCGTGGTGGCATAATGGTTAGTACTCTTACTTCCTGGCCTGGGAGCCGTGGTGACATAATGGTTAGTACTCTTACTTCCTGGCCTGGGAGCCGTGGTGGCATAATGGTTAGTACTCTTACTTCCTGGCCTGGGAGCCGTGGTGGCATAATGGTTAGTACTCTTACTTCCTGGCCTGGGAGCCATGGTGGCATAATGGTTAGTACTCTTACATCCTGTCCTGTTGGTCATGTGTTCAAATCACAATAGAGACTTCACAAGAATACACTACATATATCGTGGCCTAGAATGTGTGAGGTCTAGCGCTCCACACCCCTAGCCACATAATGTATACACAGACACCCCTAGCCACATAATGTATACACAAACTTACAATGTATCCAACAGTATAGGGAGTGCTAGCATCAAGGAGGAATGGTTACACAGCTATCTGATTCCCTTGCCGAAACCTGACAAAGACCACACAAAAATTCAGGGATATCGAATTATAACCATGCAGAATACAATAGGCAAGCTGCTGGAGAAGGTAATTGCCAGGAAAATATCAAGCCAGCTAGAGAGGAAAGGTGTTTTCCCACCGTCCAAAAAGAGAAACCTGGACCAATGCAGCAGTCTTTGCCCATGATGTTTATGAAGGTTTCCACTCAGGCATTGAAACCTTTGCTGCAGCGATTGATCTTGAGGACGCATGCAACAGAGTACCATTGGATTTTTTAATGCTTCAGTTTCTTGAACTAAAAGTAAGTTCATCCTTCCTTAGTTGGATCGCTGCAGCCCTCTTCCAACGGAAAGTAGTTTTTAGATGTGGCAGTTGGACTTCGGAACCAACAACAATATATCCTGGCCTACCACAGGGATCACCATTATCTCCGGTACTGTTCAACGCCTACACAGTGAGAATCACCAGTGAGCAGATCACTGGACCTGGCAGGACACTTGTCATATGCCGATGATGTTTTAGTGTATCGTCAGGGTAAGGATAGAGAGCAGGTTGCTGTGGAACTATAAACCGAACTCAATCGCATAAGTACTTGGTGTGATGAAGCTGGGGCAATGGTCAACCCAACAAAGTCAACAGTGACTTGGTTCTCGTTGAATAATCATATTGTCAACATTCCAACACCAACTGTAATGCTGTGTTCAGAGACGGTGGAAAAACGCAGGCAATGAATTACCTGGGGATACGGTTTGATCGAAGCCTTGCTTATAATGAACACATAGACCAAGTGATAACAAAGGCCAAGCGGGGTTTGGCTGCGATGCGGGTGATGGCGGCAGCAAACTGTGAGCAGCGCCATCTATGTCTTCTGTACGAGGGTCTGGTCATGTCTGTTTTGGAGTATGAAATGGCAATGCTGACTCTCAGCCGTAAGCAGATAGAAAGGATGGAAAGGATACAGAATGAAGCTATGCGCATTATTCTTGGATGTACAAGATATACAGCATGCAGGGCGATGCGCCAACTTCTTGATTTTTCAACCATTGAAGAAAGAATACAAGTTTGCAGGGCACGCGCCTACCTCAGAGTTAACGCAAACACACAACATCCACTGCATAGTGAAATTATGAAGGTGAAGGGCAGCAGGTTAAAAAGAGGACGGTCGTGGATGAGTCAAGCCGAAGACATTCTTCAACAGGTGTGTTCACTTGAGGACTTAGAACCTGGCTAGGAGTGGGTGCAAGTGCCAACAGATTTCTGCACATCCTTTTCAGTTTGTATCCAACTAGATAGAAAATGCAGACAAGAAAATCCGGCTGCTGTGGAGGCTGAAGTACAAGCGTTGATTTTCGAGAATTCGCTAGACGGTGATGCGGTCATCTACACAGATGGGTCGGTCGTCCGACATGTGAAAAGCTCATGGGCCTTTACAGCTCGGGCCGGAGGGAGAATTGTGAAGGAGGACTCTGGTGCTTTCACTGAAACCACAAGTAGCCTGACTATGGAAGTCATGGCAGTAAGTAAAGCAATAACATGGCTCGAGACACAGACATTCACTAGGGCATGTTTCCTTAGCGACTCAATGAACATGATCAAGAGGATAGAGGAGGGGTCGATCCGAAGAGAATGGTTGCTGCCTCTGGAGCGGTCTCGGCTGGCAAAGATTAGTTTCATCTTCGTGCCAGGGCATGCGGGAGTACAAGGAAATGAGCGGGCTGACAAGCTCGCAGGTGAGGCTACTGTGGAGGGCGGACGCGCCATGGACCAGGCTGACATTCTGAATGCTCTACGAGAAGTAAGACTTTTGCGTGAACCAAGTGATGACTGTGAATCTACAACCATGGCCAGACTGCGAGAACAGCAAATTAAAAGAGGGGTGGCCAAACAAGAACACTACGCAGGAAGCCAAAGAAGATTGATAAACCAACACAGAACTGGTGTCGTTAGTCGCTACACGCTGCGGGATTTGCTGAGGAGGGGATCCGAGCACTTATGGACTGAATGGTTCGGTGTGCAATGAGGATGATCTGTCGACTAACTAACTAAGTAACTAACTAACTAACAATGTATACAGAATACTATTCAGTATAAACAGGTATAGATTAGAGTATACAAATTGCAAGCTGGTATGGCCACATCAGGTTTCTTATGGCTTAAAAGTGGAAATTTCCGAACCTCAGAAGTGATTAATAAGGATGTTTGTCATCGCACACCAGACAACTCCATTGGTGCCCCGATCTCCTCTTTAACATCTCCACCGGCGTATATCGTCTGATCGCACCAGTTCTGTGTTGGTTAATCAAATGTCCTGTACTCATATAAAAAGTTCATGTATAGCGGCTTCCCGCTTCACTCCCATCTCCCTCACTCTGGACAAGGAAACAGACTCAGTGGTGTCCTTTACGTCATCTGTTCATCCAGTGTCTCTTATAGCGTTGATGATGTCTGGCCTATCCATTGCTCTCCCCCATTAAATCACGGCCCTGTTCGCCAACCGATCAGTTCATTCGTTGCCGTTCACGCCTGAGTACCCCGGTGCATAGATGCAAGTAGGTTGACTAAGTGTGCTCAATGTGTCGAGCCACTCATGCCGTATGATGCCAATCTGGACCTTCTTGAGCACGTAGGGTGAGTCGCCCAGTAGGCATGCGAGTGAACACTCTTGCAGAGGTGAAAGGTGGATGTGTTATCGCTCGATTATGACAATAGTTCCATGTCATGTAACAGTAATCGGCCACCTAATTGGAATGAACTGACAACCTAATTGTCGGTTGTAGGAATACCACAAAAGAAGCACCATCATAATCATCACCATCATCACTCTCATCATCATTATCATCCTCACAATCCTCATCACCATCTTTATCATGTCCCGAGTTGGTCACCAAGCTTTATTATAATTCCATTTCAAATCTTGCGGCCTTGTGGTACTTCCTTTAATTCTATTTACGTCTATATTGATAGACATACACAACCTGTTTTAAAATTATTCTTCTTAGCCAACTTCTTTTTCTCTCCCAACAAATTGATTTCAAATATTTAAAAAAGATAATTAAAGACTGAAACACCAATAATAAAATAGTTAAAAGTGGGAGATTAACAGACCTGGCTAAGAGAAGACACGCGACCTCTCAGGCAGGTTACGTGGCAATAGAAGTTAACAGAAAGAGGACTGGCGGCGTATTAATAGACAGATGTCTTTAAAACATTGCAGGGCATGGCCGCGGAAAGGCAAATGAGAGAAAGGAGCGATGGAATACAATTGTGTTTACTGTCACCTTTGACCGTTGGGGTCGTGTTCATAGAGTAAAAGTGTGACCCCTTGAACTGGCAGGTTTGATTCCATTGTTTTGTGTGTGATTGTATGTGTGGGAGAAAATGGGTGGGGAGTAGGGATATATTGACAGCTGTTGATATCAATGGTTGCCACGTGTCTGTGTGTGATTGAGAGAGAGGCAAACAGAGAGAGGGGTGAGAGAGATTACGGGGAGAGAGAGGTAGGGGAGGGAAAGATACAGATGAAGACAGAGAGAGGGAGAGAGAGAGTTGAAATAGAGAGAGACACAGGGGGATAGAGACGAAGGGAGTCATAAATGAGTAAGAGGGGGAGAAAGATGAGAGACAGATGAGAGAGAGAGAGAGAGAGAGAGAGAGAGAGTGAAGAGAGAGATAGAGAAATAGCAATAGAAAGAGATAAAGAAAGATAAGAGAGATAGAGAGAGGGGAGAGATATAGAGAGAGGGAGAGAGAGAGAGAGAGAGAGAGAGAGAGAGAGAGAGAGAGAGAGAGAGGGGGGAGGTGAACGAACGAAAATCTTTATTTTCAAAGGGTTAAGAATTGGGCACGCAGGCCCGTCTGACATTCTGCCCTTCTGTTGGCAGAGAAAGAGACAGACAGACATGTAAAGAGTAAGAGAGAAGGGGGAATAGACAGTGATATACACACAGGCAGACAACGAGAGAGAAAGAGAGTGAGAGAGAAACGGACACACGCAAATAAATATACAGAGAAAAAGAGATAGAGAGATAGAGACAGAGAGAGAGACAGAGGGAGAAGGAGAGGGAGAGAGAGACAGACACACACACATACACAGAAAGGGAGAGAGAGAGAGAGAGAGAGAGAGAGAGAGAGAGAGAGAGAGAGAGAGAGAGAGAGAGAGAGATGTGTGCTGGGGTATATGAGCACACGTGAACTGTGCATCCATGACCCTTGTATTTGGTGAATATTTCTGTTGATGTCATGAAATAGTTCCGATAGTCTCAAGTATTCTGACATTAAATACCTTCACTTTCTTTCTTTCTTTCTTTCTTTCTTTCTTTCTTTCTTTCTTTCTTTCTTTCTTTCTTTTTATCTTTCTTTCTTTCTTTCTTTTTTTTCTCTCTTTTTTTCTTTCTTTTTTCTTTCCTTCTTTCTTTCTTTCTTTCTATCCCTTTGTCTGTCTGTCTGTCTGTCTGTCTGTCTGTCTGTCTGTCTGTCTGTCTGTCTGTCTGTCTGCCATTCATTCTTTCTTTGTGTATTTTCCTGCCATTTCCCCGTTATTAATTAGTTATGTAAAGTTATCTTCTTTCTGTCTTACTTTCCGTTCATATTTACACATCCACATGTTGCTGCGATGATTAGCTCTCATAGTTGCTTTGCTAAAGTAACTTTCACCAGTATACTTTAACGTATTCTGTGTGTGTGTCTCTCTCTCTCTCTCTCTCTCTCTCTCTCTCTCTCTCTCTCTCTCTCTCTCTCTCTCCCTTATATATATATATATATATATATATATATATATATATATATATATATATATATATATATATATATATATATCATTTGGCACCTTGCCGTCTTGACAGGCGATAGTCTGTTACACTGTGCTTCAAAAAGGCTTAATAACTACAACCCATGGCGGTAGCGAATGTCACTGATCAGACCAATTCGCGCTGTAAATGTTCGTCCTCAATGGATGCATGTGAACACATAGTCATTTCCACCATCATACATCATGTTATGTCTCACACGCCCAGTGTGTGACTTATCTGCAATCATTTTCTCCTTTGTCTTATTCCATTTCTGATCGTTGCCCTCCATGCAACACGTTCAGCGGCGACTTGCTCCCAATGTGCATTATCAATGCCTGTATCGGTCATGTACATTTTACACACATCTTTGTATCGTAGTAGAGGCCGACCCTGAGATCTCTCACCCATCTGTAATTCACCACACAAAAAAAGAGGTACTTCGGTATTCTACCATCATCCATCCTCCTAACGAGTCCTATCCATCTAAGTCTACGAAGACTGAGCATGGAATAAACCTTCACACAACCTAATCTTTCCAATACTTCAGTATTTGTGATTTTTGTCTTGCCACTTAATACAAAGTATTCTTCGCAGACACCGGTTATCAAAGTTGTTTAAACATTTCTCTTGGTGTGAGTAAGTTGACCAGGCTTCACTGCCATATAGAAGAAAACTAAGAACACAGGTTTGACAGACAAGGACTTTTGGTTTGGCAGTAAACTTCCTTTTCTCCTAGACTCATTTTGTTAACCTGTTTATTGTTATTGCTGCCGTATCCTGATGTTGATTTCCTGATCTAGGGATAATTTGTTATATACTTCTGGTGGTAGATATGTAAAATGGTCTACTATATCTACTTGGGTTCGTCAATAAAAATTGATGGTACCCCATGTGCACCTTGTGACATACTCTGTGTCTTCTTTTTGCTTATTGTTAAACCAAATTCAGAACAAGCATTGAAGAATGCAGATAGTAGACGTTGTGATTCTTCCTCAGAGTGAGTCGTAATCGCAGCAGCATCCGCAAACAGCAACTCTCTGCTCATCACCCTCCTAATTTTGGTCTTGCCTTCAATCTCTGAGCATAATAGAGTCCACCATATGGGCGTGAGTGAATGCATGCACCACCATCCTGATCACGAAAGGCATATTTTTGTAGAAGTGAAAAATATGTTCCAAAGAGGGTGGGAGCTAATATACAACCTTGCTTAAATCCACTCTTGATTTCAAACTCTCCTGAAGGTGCACCATTAAACTTGATTATACCCTTCATGCCTGTGTGGAACGATTCCACATGAATAATGGAGACAAGTATAAATACATATATACGTGTGTGCGTGTGTGCTTGTGCGTGTGTAGGAAATAAAACAAACACTGCTTGCATGAAATAAAACTTATACTAAACTATATATATATATATAAGTATGAAATAAAACAAACACTATAATTATCTCCAATGCAGACACAAAAACAGAAACTGTAGATATCTGCAAGTAAACGATTTTTTATTTGTTTTCAAAAGAACTAAAACGAACGTCATTCTCTTGCTCTGATGGTTGCCATACCAACTAAAGCGTTAGAAAATACATATTTACTGTCCACTACGAGGCTGGCGGTATGTGTAGTCAGCCATCCATATACCTGGCCTTATTTACCCAGCACACGTTCGTTGTTTCACTGCATGTCACAGCCAAGTCAACTCCATTTTACTGTATACACATAAAGCAATTACCCATAATTTCTACTCACCGCTATGCCTAAAAAAATACATTACCTTTCCATCTAGAATTGGACAGATTATTGGCTAATGATCTAATAACACACATAAACAAAGAGCATTATGTACGCCTGGTTAAGATGTAACGTTTCAATAACACTCAGGCTTTACTTGATGTTGTGGCTTTTACTACCGTTGCAATCAACCCCAACCCTAGGTTGGTTTTCTGGGCAGTTTTACGTTCAGTAATTTTCCAGTGCTTTCCGAAATGACCAGTGTAGGATTCAGTTATTATTTTCGAGCTCTGTTTGATTATGATGATCATATTTCCTTACCACGCCGAAAGTTAAAGCGCAAGCGAGCAAGTAGACCTCTTATGATCGTATGATTAAAACATAAAAAGTATGATACAAAAAAAAAAAACACACAAAACATTATGATTTTAAAACAAACTGTACCATTAACAAAAGAAGTGTATGTTATTACAAGAAAAGAAAAACAAAAGACAAACAAACAAACAAACAAACAAAATACAAGCCAAAAAACAGAAACCTGCTATACGAATGTGATGTGCTAGGATCATCACACTTTGTGTGCCTGAAAACACGAAGGAAGGCTGGCCGGTATTTCCCTCACATAGCTGTCGACGAACGCAAGCGTCAAACCCACGTCCAGCAAAATTGGTGACATTACCTGGGTAGCCCTCTAGCGACTAGACTAATGGCCTGCTATGATAGCAATATATCAGCTGTGAACACCACAAACAGGGAGAAAAATACCATGAACAAACATTTATCCAGGGTGCATGCTCGTACAGAGATTACCTTCCTGAAACAATCCTTCAGTGTGCTTCTACAAGAGAAACGACCCTCGGAAGGAAGTGGAAAACAACTTCCAGCCTTTGTCAGCTGAGGGCTCACAGAACTTGAGAATTTCTCCATGTTTCTTTGGGAGCTCTTACCAGTAGAATAGTTGATATTCTTTAACTTTATGCCTCTTGGTCCTGTGCAATGCTCATCGGAGTTTTCACGTGTCTCCGGCAGACAAGAGGTCCGGCGCATAAAAAGAGCCTTCATATTCTCTTCATGTTCGTGTTTTTTCATCACAATCAGCGTGCATACAAAGGCCAGGAAGTTCTGAATGATAACGCCGACGACGAACGTCAGAAACTTGGGCATTCTGTTGATGCTGTGTGGTAACATGTTTCTGATGACAAGAAGACAAGTATATAATTTACAGTTCAACAGGAAAATGACAAAGTGCTAAACTTTCTAGTATTTTAACATCGAAAAGACAGAATTTATGCACATTCGACGAACACATGTGCATTATAACGTATATATAAATGGAATATCAGTCAAACAAGCTGGAGAGTACAAGTATCTTTACAATGTGTTGATAGAGGATGGAAGACTAGATAGATAAATATAAAAGATAATACAGAAAGCAAACAACACAAACTATCAAATAACACTTATCCAAAAACATCCAAATATCAACATGCATAAATAAAACAATTTAAAAAGCTGGATGACGCTTTAATTCATCCCAACGTTGTATTACCAATGTCAAAATTGACAGTCCCAGAAACATACATGTATGAAATCACATCATGTGAGGGTATTTAGAGCACAGGGTTTTTACTTTTTGTAACTCTGAACGAGCAACAATTTTCCGGTTGGCGGTCAGATTTAGGGTTACGTTAGTAAAAACATCAAATTTATGCTGTTAGTGAACGGATATTTTACAATTAAAATACAAAATGAAGAAGAATGAACGTGTTAAATAAATAATCCAATGTTGCCCGAATCTCGGTTATATTTGTTAGATCCATGCTCGATCATTTATCTGTTCAATCTTTTTTGTTTAGCATACTCATTTGTTTGATCGGCAATCGATTTAAAAGTCTCCGAGAGATCCGCAATGTGTATACTGCTTACGCTGATATCACTGATAGATATTTAGCTCCGTTTCACAGTCAACTTCATGCACTTCAGTGTCACTTAAATTGAACCCAGCTAAATCTCCGCTATCAATTAAAACGTTTTTACATAAATAACATCGGGATACAAGGTGACATGAAGGGTGTAGCATAGGTGGGAGCGCAAGCGCAATTGAAATACCACTACTTTTATCGTTTCTTTACATATTCAGTCAGTCAGTGGAGATATGTCCGCAACAGACGAGCAATATCTCCAGCGGGCCTATTCTTGCTGATCGCCAGATCCGCACAGTGGCAGGAGGGGAGATTTGCTCGCAGCAGACGAGCAATATCTCCGGCGGGCCAATTCCCGTTGGTCACGGGATCTGTACGAGCCAGGCGGGGAGTCTGACGGTAGTACACGCTTACACAGGTCCATACACTTGCGATTGACAGATGTACGCGTCCTATGGTCCAGGCGCGTACGAGGCCCTCACCTGTTGGACTTGGCTGAACGCCTCTAAGTCAAGTTCCATGGTCTTCAGGGTATGGCCACCGCTCACCACCTGCTCGTGGAGGCGAGGTCTCGGAGGTTTGACGCTGAGCCGCCAACGTCTGCAGCCTACCTTATTCCAAACGTACTGGTTATCCATTCCTCTGGAATAAACAAGGCAAGGGCGAGAGAGGGAACATGCAGCCTGGGCATCGCATGTTCTCTGAAGTTCTGCCCAGGCATTGTGATGGAATTTTTGCCAAATTCCAACTCACATACTTTGGTCTGTCAAGGCTGCAAGTGCCACTCAATGGGTCAGAGGATGACCCAGGAAGAGAGACACTGAAGAAATCAAATATGACTCTAGGACAAACAGCAAGAAAGGCGAAATACATAAAATTACATATGCCTTCTCTCTGCGACGCTCGGCGCCAAAAGAAGAAGAAGAAGAAGAAGAAGAAGAAGAAGAAGAGGAATGTAGTTCACGGAAACGCAGTAGCACTGAATCTAGCATGTTTGAATACCGGCCCAGTGCCACTCAAGATGAGGATGTAAATGATTTGACTATGGCTCCGGTATTAACCAGCCTAATATGAGCATAAGAAAACTTCCTGGAAAGTAAAAGCCACCGATCGTGGTATTGGCTACATCACCATCGAGTGTCTTTTGGTCTTAAAATATGACCATGGTGCATGGTGCTGCTTTACTTTATGTTCTCCCATGGAAGATATGGACCGACTTGAACAATTCAGAGTAACAGTAAATAATCTTTGCATACCGTGCCCCGAATTTACCAACTCCTCTGAGAGTAGTTGCAGTAGCTTTCAGAACACGTTTGTGTGTGTGTGTGTGTGTGTGTGTGTGTGTGTGTGTGTGTGCGTGCGTGCGTGCGTGCATGCGCGTGTGTGTATGTGTGTTTTCTTGTTGAGAAAAATACAAATCCATATGTGCCGTGCAGAATCTTGACCTGGTTATGTCTTCGTATGTTTCTCTGCAGATGTAAAGTTATAGGCCCGAACTTGCGAACCCCGCTAGTTTCGGAGCCTTGAGTTGGAAAAGAGGGCTCGGCAAACAGTCTCCGTTGATCCTGGGTCCGGAGAAAAATGTCCATATTAACACCGCTCCGATAAGTGCAAAATCATACCAGGGTTCAGACAACCTGCACGTCAATGCACCGGACTAAGAGTTGAGAACTCAGTCTCCCAGTGGACTCACAAACAATCATCGATCTTTTCATGCCCCTAGCTCAGGTGACTGCGGTAAGAGCGCGCCCGGTCTCATGCGTCCACTGACGACTGCAGGACTAGATCTTTAAACAAAATGGTTGCATGTCATTAGCAGGACGTTGTGATCAATCCCAGGTTGATTTTCTGAGCAGTTTTGCTTTCAGTATTCTGCCATTCATCTCAGCTCATCTTATCTTGTTCTTCTTGTACCTTGCGGTGTGAAAGTGAAATATAAACACCGGGAAGAGTGCCCGCTTATGGACTTCATGTATCGAGATTCCCATGGACTCTGCTATTCTCTCTGTCCATCGTTTACGTGATCGGCCTCTTCATCTGCTTCCATTTGGTCTGTACATAATTGCTTGTTGCAGTATACTGTTTGTTGGTAACCTAGTTACATGGTCAAGCCATTTGACTTATTTCTTCATTTCTGATTCTTCTTGATACATTGAGCATTATTCTCAGGAATCTCATTTCTGCCATTTCTTTGTGTAGAAAGAAAAAACAAACAGTGTGTATGCAGTTATATATGCAATGCATACCAGTACATTGTGCCATGGGAGCAGCGATGGAGTAATGAAAACATGCTTGTCTCTCAGTCCGGTGGTCATGGGATTGAATTCGAATCGATGCGGATATTTAACATTGACCTGGTTAAAGATGTTTTTGCGTATCCTTTTACAGGACTTAGCTGTCAACAGCAGCATCTTTCAGCTGTCTGTTGATCTCTTGGCAAGATTACGCTCAGTAGTTTGCCATTGCTTTCTGAGCGGCCGGCTCAGTATCCGCAAGTCACGAGCGGGGGTCGAACCACCTCAGTTCTCGCTCCGCTGCGAGACTCTGCGTGATAAACGGGATTACAGAGAGAAAGTGTTGTAACCCCACAGCCAGAGAGACCGGCGGTTAAAGATGGGCACTGGGAAATGTCGCATGAAGATTAGGCAGCCAGTATTATATTGACCACATCACCCTTCTCTATGAATGCCGATTTATCTCTGAAATTAGGAGTCTGCCAGATTTACTTACCATTTTCTGATGTAGAAACAAGAAACTGGGTGTATTCAGTTACATATATGCGAGTACGTGCAGGTGTTTGAACAAGGAACTGGGTATATTAATTTACATATTTGCAAAGCTTGCTGATGTAGAAAAAAGAAACTGGGTGTTTTAATTTATATATGCGAGTGCTTGCTGGTGTAGGTAAAACTGGGCATATTCATTTATTAATGCGAGTACTTTCTGGTATAGGAATAGGGAATGGGTATATTCAGACTCACCCTAGAAGATTCAGCATCATCGCGTTAGCCAGGACTATGGACACCAGAAAAGACACCTTCTCCCCAGCGTTTGGCGGGATCCAGAACACGAAGACTGTCAGCAGGGAGGTGGCGAACATGGGCAGCAACAAGCACACCGTGTAGAACAGTGATTGCCTTCTGAGTGTCAAGTAGACATTGACGTAAGAATGTGACGACGTTTTCCCTACTTTTATAGATTTATTGGCAATCTTCCAGGCGCCTTTGACATCAGACTGTCCCTAAATATTTCATACGAAACAGATGGTACGTGAAACTATATATTTTAAGATGGTAATACACTTGCTACATATTCTGTAGCTATTTGTAAACTTTACAAATAAATTATTGTCAGTATCATCATCACCATGAAGTAGGTCCTTTGCAGAAGGTCGCTCTCATTACGACCTGCCGAAAAAATTCTCGATCCTTAAAAGTTCTACTACCTCATGCTCGTTTATTCCCAAGGTATCTGCAATGTCCTGTGTCCATCTTCATGCTGGTCTACGCCTACATCCAAGAAGTATGCCACATCATCATCATCATCATCATCATCATCATCATCATCATCATCATCATCATCATCATCATCATCGTCATCATCATCATTATCATCATCCAGTGCCTTGCGGGCTGGCATGGGCGATCATGCTTTTCCACAAATTGCAATTTGCAACTGCATGGATAAATTCGTGTGGTGACTCGCTTCCGTGTCATGATACAAGACTGTCAAGAATTTTCTCACGCTGCTTCCTCTATCTCTCTTTACACAAATATTTCCGGTTGTCACATGTTCCAGTTTTTGTCTTCTCATAATGTGACCATAAAACGATGACTGCCTCTTTCTGGTGTTTGTGATAAGTTGCCAATGCGACTTAGTTTCCCTCAAAAATGCCAGATTGCTTATTTTGGCTCATAAATTAATTTTCAGCATTCGTCTATAAAACCACATTTCCAAGGCTTCTTGGAATTTTTTCTCCTGTTTACTAACTGTCCAGGATTCTCCGCCCTATGTTAAAACTGGTTCTGTGTATCATGCACGAACTCTTTGTCTAGCTTCCAAAGACACAGTGGTGTTTAATATGGCCAATATTTCAATTTTCCACCAATTAAACTAACAGTTTGTCTTGTAGAATGTCAGCAGTTTTCTTCTTCTTCTTCTTCTTCTTCTTCTTCTTCTTCTTCTTCTTCTTCTTCTTTCTTCTTCTTCTTCTTCTTTCTTCTTCTTCTTCTTCCTTCTTCTCTCTTCTTCTTCTTCTTCTTCTTCTTCTTCTTCTTCTTCTTCTTCTTCTTCTCTTCTTCTTCTTTTCTTCTTCTTCTTCTTCTTCTTCTTCTTCTTCTTCTTCTTCTTCTTCTTCTTCTTCTTCTTCTTCTTCTTCTTCTTCTTCTTCTTCTTCTTCTTCTTCTTCTTCTTTCTTCTTCTTCTTCTTCTTCTTCTTCTTCTTCCTCTTCTTCTTCTTCTTCTTCTTCTTCTTCTTCTTCTTCTTCTTCTTCTTCTTCTTCTTCTTCTTCTTCTTCTTCTTCTTCTTCTTCTTCTTCTTCTTCTTCTTCTTCTTCTTCTTCTTCTTCTTTTCTTCTTCTTCTTCTTCTTCTTCTTCTTCTTTCTTCTTCCTTCTTCTTTTCTTCTTCTTCTTCTTCTTCTTCTTCTTCTTCTTCTTCTTCTTCTTCTTCTTCTCTTCTTCTTCTTCTTTTCTATGCCCACGATATACTATGAACCTTTCTATAATATTTAATCGCAAAAACCGATATTTCTTCTTTAGTGATTGCGAAATTTTCCATGACTTACATTCTAATCAGGTTCTTAATATTGTTTAATCTCTACATTGATAAGACCAGTCTACAAATGCTCGTTTTTTTGAACAGCGCCCACTGGTGGTTTAAATGCTTTATGCCCTATATAAGACATTGCGATCAACCTCAGGTTGATATTCTAGTAAATTTTACGTTGCGTAGTTTGCCATTGCTTTCTGAACAAGAAGTCAACATTTATATCCAAATGACCGTTGCAGGGAATAAACTCACTAACCCAAAATCGGCGCATGGGAAGTTTAGGAGCGAGTGCTCTTAACCTTTCGGCCACTCTGACCTCTTCTTGTTATGAAGTCAAAATGTTCAATTTGTTTGTAAACATTTGGAAATGTAGAAATGCAGAAACACAGACAACTAACTTCTCTCTTCAAACGAAAGGCATTTAATGTTTTCGCCTGTAATCATCTTATTGTCCAGTCACTTCTTCCTAACAAATATCCACACGTTCTTCAGTTGACCTATCTATGCGTTATAACATTCATACATCCATCTATCCATCCATCCATCCATCCATCCATCCATCCATCTATCAATCCATCCATCAATCCATCCATGCATCCACCCACCCATCCATCCATCCACCTACCCACCCACCCAAACATCCACCCACATATCTATCCACCCACCCATCCATGCATCACACCATGCATCCATCCATCAAACCATCCATGCATCCATCCATCCAAACATCCACCCACCTATCTATCCACCCACCCATCCATTCATCCACCTATCCACTCATCCATCCATCCACTCATCCATCAATCTATCAATCTACATATCCATTTATTTATTGTTTTTCTGTAGGTCCATTTTACTGCCCTTTCTTCTGTACGTTGATTAGAAATACCACTGTAACGTACCTCTTGAGCATCAAGTAATTGCCCGTATTCTATCCATGCCTCCATGGTCACGACTGACGGCATTATATTTATCTGACACTCTTGAACGTCCACCGGATATTCAGTGAGGTCCAGGTTACAAGCGGACTTAAGGAACTTCGTCGTATGATATACAACAGTTCCGTTGTACCACAAAGTAACCACCTGTTCAGCGTCCACTATAAATGACTCGCTATCCCAGCGTTGATAACATACAGCATGGGATACCATATTCTGAAAGGCAAAATAGTATCTAGAATTTACACATCGCATTTCCCCAGGGACCAAACCAAATATTGTTCTAGCACTGTAAGCCGAATGCACCTTAAGGTGTGTGAAAAGAATTGTTTTTTTGTTTTTTTTTGGTGCTCGCTCGCTTTGAACTCGTAGTCCATATATACTACTTCTAATAGTGCTGGACTGAATGTTGCCTGTGGATTAGCTTTCCATATTAACAGTGCCCCTCGCCATCAGGCAAACACAACGACTTTATTTTCAAAGGGTAACAAATGGGCACGCAGGCCCGTCTTACATTTCGGCCCTTCCAATCACTCATCTTTCTTTCATCAACCGTGCATAGGAAAAAAAAAAAACATTGTCACATGAATTTGTAAACATAAACAATGCTTCTTAACTATGTTATGAGACACATCAACCACCCACCCACACATCTCCCATTCACTACAACTCCACCACCCAACCATACACCATAACCCACACACACATACATGCCCTACCCTTCCACCACATCCCTACACCTACAACATCTCCCCACCCACACACCCCTCTCACCCACCACACACTCCCACTACCCAACCCCAAGCACACATACATTCCCCAACCCACACATCCCCCACCCACACACATCCACCCACCTACACACATATCCTCTACCCGTCCCATTACCCACCAACAATCACTCACCCACATATCCTCCTCCACCCACACACCTCCAATCACC